>VXAL01016033.1:282215-299422 GCA_013399475.1 Chauna torquata | reverse complement strand
CTGGGGGCGCGGGCGCGGCGGGCTTTGGGCTCGTTAACAGCCCGTGTCTGGGCGCGGGGCAGCTTGAGCCGCCGGCACCCCTCGGTTTTTCTGTGCGGGCTGTATGCGAAGTGGTCTATGAGGCAGATGAAAGGGAGGCTCTGCTTGCTGCGAAAATAAGCTTGTATGCGCCCAAGAACATGTAGGAGGGGGCATATCGAGGGGCAAGAGTGCAGAATCAGTGGTAGAGAGGGTTGGCTGTTTTTTTGTTTGTCTGTTTAGACAAGTTGGTGAGGTTTCTCCTCCTCGGGTGGAATTACTGATTAGACTTTACACATCGAAAATTACAGGGCAAGCTTTGGTCACTTCATGGCAGAAGATCAGAGGATGCCACAGTAACTGTCACTTTGATCATATGCCTGGGAGAAAGTGGTGGGAGTGGATGTTTTGACAGCGTCTTGAAACTCATTTCTGTGAATACAAGAGTTGAGAAAAGAAATGTTATGGTTTTCAACTCTGCTTGCTTCTTGCGCTGGTGTGGCTTCGTTTTGGAAGCTCAATTCTGTTTTCACGTAACTTTCTCTTCCTGCACATCTCAAAGAGAGATGGAAATTTATTTGGATGTCACAAATGCTGTATTTAAATACACAAAGGGAATCAGAAATATATGCAGTGTACGATTAAGCATACATTTTAACTAGTTTCTTGAATGGAAAAAGGTTGGAGAAGTGCCCATAGAGCAGACTAGTCCATTGTCTTATCTTTTCATCTTATTTCAACCTATACACATATGAAACTAACACTAGAAGGCATTTGGCATACTTTTTTTCTTTTTCTTTGTTATTGGAGGAAGAGAATACCCATTTGTTTTTGAGAGGAAATTGGGCAATTTGAACATTTGGTCTTTTGAAGGCTGGTTTTGAATAAGTCCAACAGCAGCAAGGTGTTGGTTCATGCTGTTGGAGCATCACGCTCTTGTACATGTGCTCCAAACACTTGTGCTAACTTGACAGTTGTCTGACCTTTTGGTGAGCAGACTGAGTTTGTTATNTAGAGGGGGTGGTACCGTGCAGCATGAAGTGGGACTGCATGGATAGCAGGCTTTTAGGTATACTGTTCATGTTATCTTTTTGTACTCTGAGAAACTGCTGATGAGCTCCTACTCAGAATTTCAATTCACAGAGTCCCTTCCCTCTAGTTAATGCTTACAGTTGGCTCAGAAATTTTGCTTTTGAGAGGGAGGGGAGCCTCTTCACTGACAAGCTTCATTTTAATTGGTAACAAAAGGTTAGGATCTCTGGTGTTGTTCAATATAATGCTTTTTATAATGAGAAAACGTTGGAACTTCTAAGAAAATTCTGCTCATAAGGGACTGTTCGGTTGTCAAAATATTTTCATTTATCTTATTACAGAGAAGGTTGGGGAGCCCATATCCTGTGTCTTCAAGTGCTGACATAGTTCTAATTTGGTTAAGGAGTCCCATATAGAGATGAAACAGCTGTCTTCCTTATGAAAGGTGTGCACAGAGCTAAATTACTGTATTAAATATGTGCATGGACTTCTAAGAGAATATTTTGATTGCCAAGGAAAGTACGCAAGGCTTAGGAAATTCTGCAGTTAAAATTGCTTTTAAGCTCTTTTAGAAAAATACAGTAAGTGATGATATATAGGAACCTAGTCTCATTACATTAGGGAGGCTGCTCCTATGTTAATAAGCAACTGTTCATTTCCCACTGTTCAGCAGCTCTAAGCCTCACATACTACATGGTATTTAGATCTTGTTCTGAACATGAAGTGTTTTCATTTCTCACATGCTTTTCTGGAGAGCACCTCACTAGTACCACCTGATTTAAAAAAAAATATGTTTTTGGTCAATGTGAAACTTATTTTGAATGTTGGGTCAAGTGTTCTCCTCTTCCACTTCGAGCATAGCTAGGAATCAAAACTAGGAATAAAAAAGTGGGGATAATGTTGCAGTGAATAGGCTTTTTGCTTAGTAGCCCACTGTATTATCTTGTAGGATTATAGTGGGTTTTTTTTTTTCAGTCTATAATGCTGAAAATCATCCAGTGTATGTAATTCAACATTCATTGGGACAGGGTCCTCAACAGCCTCTCGCTTTCTTGGAAAATACCAGCATTTTGTATGAGGTTTAACACCTTCGGAAATGGTGAAAAAAGCTCAACAGAAAAGTATCCCGTACTGCATTTGATACAGTCTCATGCACCGGGGTCTGTCAGATGGCTGTTGTGCAAATCACCTCTTGTGGTTTTGAAACAGTGCTGTGGTGACTCTAGCTCCTGGTTGCAAGGAAATTGATATTAGAAAAGAACTTAAAGCATTTTAGTAATTTTTCATGTAATTAAGCAGCTGTGAGTGAAAGCAAGCTGGCACTGTATAAGCTTCCTGTGCTTCATGGATTGCATTTTGAGAAACAGTGCTCTTCACAGATGTTCAACTATTGACATAAATCCAGCATGGCCAGTTTGTTAGTTAAACTTAACTTTTTTGGGCAGTGTAGAGAAACATCAAACAGCTAAGAGAGAAACAGTTGCTTCTCTTTCAAATTGAAGTTAAGTAATGTCTCAGTTGTTCTGAAGGTACAAAGATCGTAGGGAACTTGAACTTTGTTATCACACATAGCTTGGTAGTCATCTGTTGGGGTTCCTAGTGAATATGGATTTGCATATAAAACTGGAATAAGGCCTTAAGTTACAAATAAACTTTAGATACTGAAGTTGATACAGAATCACAGAATGGTTGAGGGTGGAAGGAACCTCCAGATATCATCAAGTCCAACCCCCCTGCTCAAGCAGGGTCACCTGGAGCACGTTGCACAGGATCACATCCGGGCAAGTTCTGAGTATCTCCAGGGAAGGAGACTCCATGACCTCTCTGAGCAGCCTGTTCCAGTGCTCTGTCACCCTCACAGTAAAGAAGTTCTTCTTCATGTGGAGATGAAACTTCCTGTGTTTCAGTTTGTACCCATTACCCCTTGTCCTATCGCTGGCCACCACTGAGAAGAGTTTGGCCTCATCCTCTTTACATTGTCTCCTCAGGTATTTGTACAGGTTGATAAGATCCTCTCCCAATCTTCTCTTCTCTAGGCTAAACAGGCCCAGCTCGCTTAGTCTTTACTCATAAGACAGATGCTCCAATCCCTTAGTCATCTTCGTAGCTCTGCGCTGGACCCTCTCTAGAAGTTACGTAGGTGACTTGAAGCAGATTTGTTCGCAACTTTCTCTTTAGATGATTAAACTTAGGATGCTTGTTTTTGAATGTGATTCCCATGTTTTGCTCTACTGACCTATGAGAATGTTATTACATAATGAAGCCTCCTACAGGAAAGTGATCCATCGCTGTAGCTTAAAAAATGTTTGCTTCAGTGTAGCAGAGAGAAATTGTTTTTGAATGTGTAGTGCTGAGTTACTATGATCTGAAACATTAAGAGAAAAGAACTAATGACTCTGTGTGCATTGAGCCTTGTGAAACAGTTTTCTGTGGCCTTGTGTCTTGTAATTGAACTGCAGTATTCCTGGATCCACTGGCTGTACCCTGTACCTCCTCGGTGCCCCTTCTCTGCAGTGCTCCTGGTCTCACCTCTGCTCGACCATCCAGTAAGGCAGTAGACAACTGTGGCTTTGATTGTGGTCAGCCCAAAGTTGGAAATAAATCTGTCCCATTTGGTGGCTAAGAAAACCTTCCAATTGTGAACTTCGCACCTGAAAGGATATAACGGTATCCTCCAACTATAGATTTGGAAAACAAGTGACTTGATCTGGGGAGAAGGAAGCAGACAAAGAGAAGGTCCCTGTAGCTAAATATCCATTAGCTGGGCAAGATGTGGGGAGAGGGAGACAGGCTGTAGCTTCTCCATGGATGTCTTGGAAGAGGGGATTTCCTTCTGGAACAGGGGATTGAGAAGGGCCCCAGCCACCAGGGTAGTCCATTGCAGGTGTCTTCTTCCTGCTGCTTTTGCAGAGAGCTCCTGGCATGTCAATATGAAGCACCACTGCAAAACTGCCTGCCGTGTGAATAATTGTCATGTGCTGCCCTTCATACAAGTGCCATTTTCTCCTCTTGCTGTATTCTGTTGAGTGCTGTCTCGTTACCCTTCATATCTGTAGTCCTTGGCTGGGCTCATCTGCGAGGAAGAGGATCACAGCCAAACCGTAAGGGATTATTTTGATTAAAATGACCCCCAGCTCTTTGGATGAAAGATTTATTGTCCCTCAAATTAACATTAGAATAAGTCTTTTATGATGGGGAGGGCAGAGCTCTGTTGAAGTACTTACTGTTCATTAATAGGACTGTTTCTCTTAAAAATGCAGAGTGTTATGAAGATGCAATTGTGCAGAATGCTGACTCCTGAGGATTCATGGGTTGGCACCATGTAGGCAGGAATGCTGAGGCAAATCCCCTTCGTTCGTGTGGCAAGACATATGGAAGAATTTTTCAAGACTGGGGCATAAAGTTCTGCCAGGCTTAGCTGATGTGTCTGCTGATTCAGGTTTTCTGATGCTCTTTTCTACTTCCCAGCGTTGCAGCTTGGAGATGGATGCAGTGAGGAGGAGTGCCCTAGAGAACTGTGTGGAGGAGTGCTGTTAGTGAGGGGGAGTGAGCTGGTATTGGAACTATGGACATAAAAATGGTGATTTTTTTTTTTCCTTTTGAAAACAAGAATCTCAGCAGAGTTGTTTTTCCTCCTCCAGTTACTGAGCCTTATTTGAAGTGGTTAAGTGGGTCTGGTGGGCAGAAGGTAGGCACATGTGTTCTGCAGACCCATACTTTCTGGGAGGTTGCCTTGCACTACTGATTCTGTTCAGCCCAGCTCATCTCCAGGAGCTTGTTGAGGTCATGCTAGCATTGCCCGCTCCTCTTTAAAGAACACAGGAACCACCATTTTGTGTAAACACTCTTAGACTTCTCATTCTTGATCCCAGAATGTATTGCATTTTGCTTTGGGTTCAGACAGCACAAAGCACATAATATTTATATATATACACACACGTGTGCTTTGTATGTGTACACAACTTCAAAAATCGAGTATCCGAGTTAATGTTAAAAGGTAATGTAAATGTTCTTCCAGAAGCTTGTGTACTGTTACAGTGTGCATCTTAAGCCAGTGACCTTCTGGCATAGTAGTACAGTATTTAGGAAAACTGTTCTCCTGCTACTGAAAGGAGATATAGATGTTCAGCTTTTGAGAGTTAGAGAAATTTTTTCTTATGTTGCTCGCATAAGAGAAAAATAATTCGTCCCCTTTTCTGCAGTTCTGCCAAGTGCTTTTTACTCTGGGAAGTGATACGTTAGGTTTTTAATCTGATTACTACTGTTATATGTAGTTTCAGTCATCAACTAGTTAAGTGTTGCCTTGAATCCTTCAGTTTAGCTCAGATGATCATCAATATAAATGCAATCCTTCAGTCACTGGAATTGCTGCTCAACTTACTGGCAAATGTTTCTATGTAGGTTTCTTTATCCATATTTTGAAAGGTTTTTAAATACACTGTTGCATGTCACCCCCACCCCAGCAGCTGCATACTGCACTTCGGGGAAGCGCTCAGTCAGGATTACCAAGAATTTGTTTTGTAGTCAAAGGGTTTTCCTCTCCTCCTGCATTTCCTAATAATGAGTTGCTTTTAGATTGATTTATTCAATCAAATATTATTGAACATCAATCGGTGGTCCTTTTTTTTTCTTTTTTTCTTTTTAACAGCAGCATAGTTGAAACCATTGTCCAAGCATAGACTGTAGATTTGTTACTGAACTGACATGGGGGTGGGTGGGGGGAGCAATAATGTTAGCTTAAAAGGCCATGTAACAACTTGCATTAAATTAGATCTGTAAAGTTTTCAGTGCTGATTTTTATAGAGTGGTGGGTTATTGTCTGTGAAGCCTGTTCATTAAGGTGGTAACTGTGAAATAACAGATTTTTTGTAACTTCGTGCTCTGCTTCCCATTATTTGTGGTAAAAGGCTTCAGCTATGCTATTCATGTGTTATTTGAGCTTGTTGTTTTATATTTGCACACTTTTATGTAATTTGATTTAAAAGTAATATTTTAAATTGTGAGATTGATTTGACATTTGGACCATAAAACAGCATTGATTTTGAAAATGGCTTTTCTCTTAAAAGTCCTTTGTGTAGTGTTTGAAAAAGAAAACAAACCCAACCCTCAGGTAAGGAAGAAACTTTTAACCCATGCTGTTTCTTTTTGGGCATTTCTGCTGTTTCCCTGCATGATCACTTAGTTTCCCATGGTATGTCTTTCAAAGAGCGGTAAAAAGAAAACATTTCTTTATGGTTGCTAAACTCTTCAAAAATGAATTTAAGGCAGGCTTTGTTCATATCTACTTAGCTGCTGGTATCTCGGTTTTGAAATACGTTGGGTCTTGGAATTGATACACAGGCACTTTTGGATGCTTACTGTTGGCATTTTGTATAAAATCTCTACTTTTATAATTGTCAATTCTGTTTTGGTTAGATTCTTTTTTCAATGCAAATAATGCAATAAAAACAATTAACCATGAGTTTGCAATCTGTAAAGTTTAGGCCAGCAAACAGCTGATGGATGCTGAAGCTCAGTTATTAGTTACCCCTTAGACTTTGGTGAGACAAGCTGCACTCTGAAAATCAAGCACGTGAGTGTTTATCTTTGACAGTAAGTGGCAACTCATACTCTTAAATATTTCCTTGTGAGTTTGCAGTGAGGCTGTGATTTTAGTTGACCTTTCTAGATACAAAACAATTCACATACATTTACAGTAAAAGCATAAAATCATGCAAGGATTCTTAGCAGGTATACGTAATTGTTTTAATAAGGTAAATCCTTCTGAAGAAAAAGGATTCCTTGAAAAAGAATATGTGTAAATGTGGGCTGAGTATGTACCTGTCACATATGCTCACTTTTAATTTTTGCTAACATGAAGAGGATATTTTGGCCTGTTCACTGGCCAAAGTGTAAGATAGGTGTTTTGCATTTTGACTCCTACATTCATTATTTTCTTAGAATTATATGACTGCTTATCTTAAGAACCTCTGTTCTTAGCATCTTACTGAAAATACTGTTTTAAGTTTTCAACTGAATGAGTTCCTGTCCTGTTAATAGAAGTTTCATGTATCTCGCTTTTTGAAGGGTAACAGGAAAGTTCCAGTTCTGTACTGTTGTTACGATAGTGTACATAGCTGTTGCATTAGTAAATGTTTTTGTGTAAGCCGAATAAAGTTTATGAACTTAGTTGTGTCATTCTTGGCAATTCTAGTATTGAATAATAAGGAATTCACCCATATGCTGTAAAGTAGATGTATTTTTTTTTAAGAATAAGTTAGAAAGAAGGTTGCTTTGTTTTTGTTTTTCCCTCCAAGCGTTTAAAGCATTGTAGCTTCAGAAATAGTCAAAAATTATCTTTCTCAAGATACTTTTAAATCAAGTCTGAAAACTTTCTGGAAGGTTAAATTTAATGCAATATCCTAAATTCTCTTCAGTTAGAATCATGACTACCCAACTGTATGGAGCTGTGCTATACAAGAAATCATATTTAAAAGGGCCCTTCTGGTCTTTAATGCTGTGAATTCATCTTTCTGTAAAATGACCTATGAACTAGTGTCAGAGAAGTTCAAACTTGACACCTTTTTTGTGTTTCTTTTGATAAGTAAAGTCTGGAGGGTTTTGTTTGTTGTTTTCTTTTAAGAAGTATTTCTTCCATGCTTTCTTTACATCAGTTTGTCTTTCATTGGCAAGACTGTACTACAACATCAGTTTTGTTAACTGTCATTTAAAAAAAAAAAAGACAAGGAGAAAATCAGATATTTTCAGATTTTTTTTCGTGCCCTGTGGATATCTTTATTTTTGTTAACATTTTTCATTGCTCAGTAGAAGTTTAGTGTATTGCGTTTTAACATTCCTACACTCTTTATAATGTAAAAACTCAATTCAGATCCAGCAAAATCATAGGAGACTATCTTGGCCATATTTCAGAGAGAATGCATCGTTTGTGTACTAAAACATGAAAATAAAATCAGTGCTCAGATCATCCATATGCTTTATTAAACTCTCCCCTCCCTGCTTTATAACTTCCTTCCCTAATCACCCCTTCTAAACCTTCTTCCCGGATTTTTGAAGCCATTTCCACATGTACATTTAGTTCAAGGAAGAGGTTATGTCATCCCAAATTGGTATGGTATCCATCATAATGATAATCTGCCAGCTACTGATCTTTGGATCATCAGCCTTGCTGAAGATGGATGTATTGTGCCAGTGGCCACAGGGATTTGCTTTTTTAGCTTTTCTTCCTCACAGCAGTTCTTCTGATACAACCATTTGTCTAAGCAGTATGCTGATTTTCTTGGTTCTGTACTTGAAGTACTGTGGGAGATAGCTATTCGATATATTTTTTACACCGCTAATAATATTTCTCCAAAGGAACTTGAAAAGCTTGGTATGGTTCTGTAAATGGTTGTAAGCAGATAACTCATCTCGCAGTTTGAAAAAAGGGTGTTGGTTTAAAAGCTTCACGGAGTGATGCTGTCAGTCGTACTACGCTGATACTGTTGATCTTGGTCTGACATTTAAACAAAATTTGTACTCCAGATTTGCAAAAAGATTGCAAAAGATTAATTATTTTCATCCCTAAATGCCATTTTCTCTTCATATTCAGTGATACATTTGTGCTTTTCCTAGACTTAGATTTGGCAGTGTTAGAACCTCTGCACCTGCCATATGCTGCTTCATCACGAAGATGAAATCTTTTCAGATCTCTTAACTGCTGTTTTTTCCAGTAGAAGTGGTAGCTGTTTCAAAGTCCAGTTCCAGCTTTAGAATTAGAGGGGAATAGAAATGCTGAAAACTGTTCTAGCAGTTTTGTCACATTTCTCTTTATACATCATCATATCTTTGCACTCTTAAATTGAGGTGGAACTAAAGTGGCATATTAGTTAGATTTGGGGTTGTATAGCTGCTTGGATGTAAATGTTTTTTGTGTAAACAGTCTCTACGCAAATGAGGCAGATGAAAGATCCTCAGTATCTTGAACGGAAGGGAGATGAATTAGGAAAGCAGTAGAAACAGATGAATTACAGTGGTGCAGTTTCACTTGGTTACTTCTCAGAGCTAAGAGATTTTGACTCAGAAGGAATAGCTGGCTGCAGTGATCTAGCCTGTATGTGGAACGTGTTGTGCACTTAATTTGCCAGCAAGTCCATAATGGTTTTCATAGCTGGCAGCTGTTGCGTCATCAGCAGGGCTGCAGTCTGTTAAACCTTTATCTGGTTATTTTAACTTTGCTCCAAACTGATTGAGATGTAGGAAAAACATTGTGTGTTAGAAGGAAGCCATTGGCACTTAATATTGTGTATTGTGAAACCAGGAAACCCTGAACCACATTATCTGTTAATTGCTATTTGTGTGCTGTTGTATACAGGTGTTGGAACATGGCTCAGTATCACAAGGGTGGAAAGAGAGGTGCATTAAATGTAATGCTTTTAAACACAGGTGAAGTCCAGTGGTAATCAGATTTTTCTTTTCCTCAAGTAAATTTGAAAATTTTAGATGAAAATATAAAGTAATGAAAATGCTCTATGTTTAAAAAGCTGTTTTCAAGGTCTTAATTTCTATAACACAAGGCATCCTTTTCTTCCTGCTGTGAAGCAAAGCTGAGGGGCAAGTTTAAAGTTTGCAGATACTTTTTCCTGGAACTTCACACATTACTGACTTCCTGCATGTTATAGTATTGTTACTTCATCTTGTTATACTATTGTTATAGTTTTCATACTTAAAAAAACGATGACTCAAGTGTGTAAATTTACTGTCATCTTCCTAATTAATCATCGTATTATTCAGTAGTACATAATGTCTATTTTATTGATTATATTCATGGAAATATAACATCTACGAGGCAAAATTAGATTTTAGAACAAATTGTGTATTATATTTCATGACACTCGAATGGAGTGATGTTGTTCATAACAGGAAAGCCCCAAACAGTCCCCATCGTAGTTTTGAAACTAGTATTGAAAATGTGTGTTAGAAATTGAGACAATGCTGTATATCGCCTTCAGAGGCAGAAGGAGATACTGGTGGAGAGATGTGGAGTGTTACTGTTTCAGCAGTTAAAGTACTAACTTTAAAGAGCATTAGAAAGTGGTATTTAAAGTCAGTGCTCTTGGTGCAGCCGCTGGGTGCAAATAATTCCAACTTCTCATGTGTTTTTTTTTTTTTCTAGATGCTCCACTGTTCTTTGCTCAAGTACCTAAACCATCAGCTTTCTTTCTGCCATCTTCTGTTGGTCCATGGTAGCCAAACATGATTTTTGCCAATGACTGCTGGTTTCTCACCCTCTCCTGCCTGTCCCTAACTCCCATCCTCTCCATTGTGCAGGCTCCACGAGTTATTAGACCCCCGTTGACCCATACGTATGCCCTTACTCAGTAAAAGGCAAATAGGGTTGTATCCAGAGTGTAAAACTGCTGAGGTACAACAAGCACCAGCAGTGCACCAGGCGTGAAGTTGCAGCTGTTTGTAAAGGCCAAAATGGTGCTCCAGCAGCTGGTTTTTAGCCATGGTTTATGCCACTATGGACCTGCAGTGTAGGCTGTGTGATCTCATTTATGAACTGATAATGGAAGAGAGGAAAAGATAATTGCAGTATTACTTTAGAATGTATATTACTGGTGTGATTGGAGAATTTTTTCCTTCTTTGTTGAAATATATCAGACTTGGAAAATTTCATTCAGTCCTGGCATGATGAGGCATTTGAATACCTAAAAAGATTTGAAGCCTATTCTGACCTTGACTACTGCTTATTCTTACCCAGTTTTGTGTGACCGTCTGTGTTCTTTTTCGTTTCCTTCATCAGCTGTGTTTTGCTATATAGCACTTAGAGCATTGAAGCACAACAGTGTTTATTTTTATGAACATGTTGGTGCAGATTGCTAAGTAAATGGTATGTCTTGGGAAGCAAGCAAGCAAGCTGCATGTGCCAGACAAAAGATGACACACAACATGAACTGTCACCGTGATTCAGCATGGGTGGCAGATCTGGAAGGCTTCTGCAATATGTATCTTTGAACACAAAGCACTGTTACAGAGGCTTCATGTAAATCACTTTTTCACCATGGCTAGACCCCCTTTATAGGTTGCTTTTGCTTGGGTACTATTTAAACAAATCATAGCTGTCCCTGGAGACTTCTTCACATAATTTCCCTGACATCAATAAGGAAAAGCTCTGCAACACAGTCTCATACAGTTGATCTTTCTTTTCTGTTCTTTTGAAGTAGTCAGTTTGGTTAGTACATGATAGCAGAGGAAGCAAATGTTTTACCTGCTCTCAGGATGTAATAATTTAGGATAATTTGTTTTAAAATGTTACCATATTTTGGATGTTAAATTTAGCAAGGCTAAGTGTTATGCTTTTGTGTCCAGCTTGGTGGCTGAAAGCTAAGACTGCATTTCCAGAGATCATGATTGAAAAGCTCCATGTGTAGGTAAAAATAATGAAGTGCTAAGTATCACTAGCCCAGCACATGGCTAGTGTTGTAAATGAGAACGGTAAAGTTTTGTTGTAATGGCATTTGAAATGTTGTGCTTTTGCTATAAGAGCAAGAACCTGCCTTCATCTCACTGCAATCCTGAGCTGAAAACATTTTGAAAGGCAAAATACTGTTTTACCTTTTGTCCTGTTTCTGTCCTTGTTGCACCTCAACTCATAATTTCATTACCATTTTAAGGCTGCCCTACAGCAAGTAAATCAAATGAAGCTGAAACATCCGTAATCCAACCTGCCCTCCTTTCCTTACCCTGCCACTGGCAGTTGCACAGTGAGCTGCCTCATAGAGGTGAGTTGGCTGAAAACAAATGCTGAGCTGTGGGAATGGGTAGGGGCACTGGTTCATCTTCAGCCAGCTCAGTTCCCCAAGCCAGTGCACAACTTTTATGAATAGCCTTCCCAGGGGAGGGATGGTTTTCTACATTTCTGGTTGAGATACAAGATTGTTTAAAATGCCACCACAGACTGGCAGTGCTGGTGAAAGAAGCAGTGGCCAGTGTTTCCCTACCCTCACACTGTCCCATCCGTCTGTCAGAGAAAGAACTGCTGCATATGCACTGTAAAATAAATAGGGGCATTGCTCTAGATTAAAACTAACAGCTCTTTTTATCTCAAGTCCATGGTTTGGTTTACCATGTGGCTGCAGAAGTGTTTCCCTCCAGTACCAGGAAGGGTGTGAGAACAAGTGGCCAAAAGCAAGAGACAGACAAAGCTTGCTTTTGTTCACAGCTGCACTAATTTAGAGTGCCTTCGAGTGTTATTGAGCTATGGCCTCGCTTGTGGAGGTGTGGGGAACTTTATGTTGTGAAACATCTGTAGTGGGATGAAATGCTCCAAACAGAACGTTGCTGAGGTAAATAAATGTCATAAAGATGAAGGTGAACTGTGTGCTTGTTGGCTCATTAAGAAAATTACTTCTGACAGAGGAGCAGACTCCCTCCTGAAGAGCACAATTCTGTGGATTTTGGTGGAAACAGCGCAGAGTTTGGAGGACAGGAATAAGGACACTTAAAAATACCTTAAAAAGCTATTTAGAATTTGAGGTTTCTGTGGCCTTAATTCTTCAGCATTTCTTAATCATGGAACTGTTTTGTTGGTTGTGTAAACTTTCTTGTCTGCACTGAGAAAAGCAAAAAGTAGATGCAGTGTCTTTTACTGATGCTGATAAACAGCAGGAAAATGCAGTGCCCCGGGAGCTAAACAGAAGAGGAGGGATTAGTGCACTGAATCAGAGAGAGTTGCATATTTGGAGCTAGAATGAATGCTTTGAAGTGTATTTTTGCTTACATGACTCAATAGATTTGGTTCTACCATTGCTTAGTTAAGAAAGGTTTAATTATATCCTGTATGTGGTCATAAATTTAAATAAAATCATAGCTTACGTGTGCCAAATCTTCTCAGGAAACCCACTGGTTAAATTGAGTCTGTTCAAGTGGTTGTGCCATGTATTAAAATTAAAATCAGTGTTTTGATCTGCACCAGTTATGCTTTATAGAGTTTAATCTTAAACTGTCTGATGTCCTTATTTTATCATTCCCTCTTTTCCAAGTAAGGAATGGGAAAGCATTCTCTAGTCTTAAAGATTCATTTTCAAGATGTTTTGATAGTGAGAAACAAGATTAGCAGTCTTTAACAGCAGCCAATCTCAGGGGGAAGAAGTTCTGATTAATTATTTTTCATAGATGTTGAAGTCAACCTCTTTAGCGGGTATTAATAGAGTACTTAGCACCCACTCCTGCATGTGCAGTATCCTCTCATTTTATTAAATATCACATTGTCTTATCCAATGCATTTTACTGTGGTTACGTTGGTTCAAGTTCTGTTATTTTGTTGATGTAAAGAACTTGGATATGAGAAATTATGTTAAATCATCTACATGATTGCATCAGACATCAAAGTGCTATAGCCCCCGGGGGTCATATGTAATCCATTAGGATAATTCATCCAGACTGCATTTGAAGGCGCCTCTGGAAGAGATGAATGGTTCTCCTGACAGCATCAGTCTGCTTTCTTCTACGAGCTTCATAAGAGGCGCCCATGTTTCTAACACTGTTCGGTAAAGAGCTGGGGTTATTCATGTTTGCAGTGAACCGGGTCCTCAGGGCACATGAAATTCAATGCACATGTGCTGGCCTTCCAGCAAGTGTCAGGTGTAATGTGTACACCTGCAAGTGATCTGGTGAAGAGCTTGATCAGTTCTGCAACTACAGTAGATCTGTTGTCTGATGGAGAGGGCTGAAAGAAAGCAAAGGACGCGTTCAGCTGTGTATTGGTAGCTGGTAACAGAAGTTGTCATCTCATTCAAGAGTAATTTAGGACTTGACATCTCTCTCTTATGTGTACTCAGATGTTCCATTCTCATACACACAGATTAACAGAAGCAAAAGGTTCTGTGGTACTTGATTAATGACTTCCAAATGAGTGAAGTAGCTAATGCTACTGTACACGTGGCTATAGTGCAAAGAACTGTGCTTTTTCTTTTTCTTGGGGAAATTGCTGAGTATTGCAGATTGTTCTCCTGATAAAAAAATGTGTATGTCTCTGGGGATGATTGGTGGTGTTTATACAACTTGGGCAGAAATGATGAAGCACCATTTGTGTAGAGAGGCTCAAGAACTACCCTTTTAGAACCAATAAAATGAAGTGAGTCTTCATTGTTCTGCGGGTTTCACTGGAAACAGATTTTTAGAAATTTCTGAATAGCTCCTGAATGATGATTCTGCCTGTGGCAGACTGTATATTGTGTGCCAGACATGCAGTGATAATCTTTAACTTCTTCAGGCATGAAGTGTCTGGCGCTTCTGCTATCATTAACCGAAGTGAAACACACAACAAGATGAGATCTAAAATACCCAGTCAGAATGAGCTATTTTTAAAAAGTGGCATCATCATAAGGTGATGCTGTAGATGCAGTTCAGCACAAGTGTTTTTCCTTTCTAGCATGATATGACAGCAGGTTCTTTAGTGTGGATAGATTATAGGGGGATTTTGCCTCGCATGTTTTCAGGAAAGCCTACAACAAAAGGAAGATTTATCTTTCCATCAACTTGTGTGAGAAGAATTAGAAAGTTTTTTTTTTATCTAGCTACTGGAAGCAAGATCGAATGTAGCAAGCTACAAGGGGAAATTTGACGCTTCTTACTGATGTGTCTTTAAAAGAAGAGTCTCAATGCCATTTAAAACTTGCAATACTGTATTTGCACTTTATTGCCTAAACATGCAAGAGTGGTTTTGGAGTTCTGCTTTTTTTTTATCAAAAAGGCATGCCTTGTTCATCATACAAATGCAGTGCTGGTATTGTTCCGTGCTTGAGATGGCTGAACAGCAAACTAGCAAGGAGGATGGTTGAAATGAGTGTTAAATGTTCTTTGCTACTTTTAACTGGAGAAATTCATAGTCTAAATACAGTTTGGGTCAAAGAAGAGACCCAGGCTCTTCTTTGTCTTTGACTTCCAGCAACATAGGCTGAAGAAGCAAAAGGGTGAGGAAGAATCATGTGCATTATTGGTATTCCTGGTTTTAAGAAATAGCGTTTGTGGCACTACTGCACTGCAATAGCAGGCCTATTGAAATGCGAAATAATAACCAAGTATTCTAGATCTTGAAACCATTTTTATTTTCTGAGTGCACTCAGAGCAATGTCTCTGCCTGGACAGGTCAAAGCTACTATAATTTGATGTTCAAAAGATGACTGTATTAGTGTATCAGCATAGTATTTTGAATCTGTAAAAGAGTAAACAGTTGCTCACACCTATCACAGGATGGGAAAAGCACAAAACTGGTAGACTGCGTCATTGGTTTTATTTAAGACATAACCTAAAACTGACTGCCATTTATATTGAAAATTAATTTCATATGTCTGCAATATAAAGAGTTTTGAAATACTATCCACAAATATCACCATGAATAGAAGACCTAGTATATATTTATTATTATTGTTGTTAATATAGTATGTTTCATGTATGTTGTAATGTGTGTGAGTACTTGCTTGTGGAAAGCTAGTTTACTAGCAAAGGAGTCAATGTTTTTCTTGAGTGCTAAACGTATTGTGAATAATGAGTTTGACGCTCAAAGGTTTAGTAACTAGTAAACCAACACCATACAGGTTTTAAATGATAAATCTCACTTTTAGGTTTATAACATGCCTTTGGAAAGAAACCAGGGTTAAAATGATATACAGAATATACTATTTAAGCTACCTCTTTGGTAACATTGAGCAATTATGTATTCATGTATTAGAATAAAAGCAGTTTAGGAAAATAAAATAGAGGGACTTTTTTTGCTAACAAGAAGTGTAAATTAAGTAGAGTGTAATTTATCTGCTGTTGCCCAAATGGGAACAGCATTTGTCATGGGATGGAACAAGTTGTTTTATAGCAACTTGCTAAAGTTGGACAAAGAAAAACATGGCTAAATAACAGCTTTACAGATAGAACTTTGATTTAGCTGAAGCAGATATTCCAGTTACCTTTTCCAAAGGAAGATGCATCGTTTTGATTCAAGACTGCTAGCAAGAAGGCTTGCATCTGTTTGTAATTCTGTATATAACAGCAGCGGTTTAGATTTTGGAACATACAACGGTCTTTCAAGGTGCTCAGATTATGAAGAGAACAGATTTTGTCAGTGAAAATCAGGTGCTTTTGCAAGCAGATTAATTGGATTTAAGTTTGATGGAGCTTTTTTTCCACGTCACTTCAGTACATTGGACTTGCTGTTTTGTTTATGCATGAAATCCATTTATGTTAAGAATTTTCAAATTTAGTTAAAAATCTTAAATATCTGTACTTTTGTCCCTAAAACATGGCTTACCTTTTCAGGTTTAGTAGAAAAGCAGAACTATGTAATAAGAAACAGTTTCTGCCTGTCACTTTTAGCTGTTAAACAATGCAAATGATGTTGATCACTGTTGAAATCTTGACACGATGCTAAATGTTGTAATTGGAAGGCACGAACTGCGTACACAGGCATGACTTTTGAGGAGCAAAATAGACCTGCAGATAATAAATGTATTTTGGGTGGTGTTGAAGACACTTTCTAGCAGTGTATCTAATCTGATTTTTGTCTCTGCTGTTGTTGCTTCCATTCGTGCTCTTAATGATGTCTGATCATTTCAAGATCCTGAAAGGTCCTGATTGCTTTTGGGATAACATGTACAGATATCTTTCAAAAGATCTCTGGATCTTCTAGTGTCAAATCCTGACAATGATAATGTTGTTCCTGACCTAGTCATTTCATGTGGCCAAATTCAGTAACTAGGCGTTTTAGGCTTCAGTGCTAACAAAAAAAAAAAAAAAAAAAAAGGGTTTTAAGAAGCTTATTTTGTAGGGTATGTGTTATTGAAGGGATGTGGTGGTGTGCTCAGAAATACTTTGTTTCATCTTAATACAGTGATCTATAAAGAGCCAGTGATAATGGACGTTACTTAAAGCTATGGTGGTTTTACCCAGCTGAGCAGCAGAACTCCACCACAACCGCTCTCTCACTCCCCCTCCTCAAAGGAATGGGGGAGAAAATACGATGGACAAGGGCACAAGGGTTGAGATAAGGACAAGAACGTTGCTCACCAATTACCGTCATGGGCAAAACAGACTCAAAGTAGGGAGATGAATATAGTTTATTGCTATCACTGGCAGAGTAGAGCAGTGAGAAACTAAAAGCAAACTAAAAACACCTTCCCCCCATC
>VXAL01016033.1:232012-281805 GCA_013399475.1 Chauna torquata | reverse complement strand
TCACAGAGGTGCAAACAACATCACTCACTGGCTCAGGTCTGGCCAGCGGCGGGTCCCTTTCAAAGCCGGCTGGAGCTGGCTCTGATCTGACATGGGGCAGCTTCTGGAATCCTCTCACAGAAGCCACCCCTGTGGCCCCCCTGCTACCAAACCTTTACCATGTAAACCCAATACAAAAGTACATTCTTATTTCCAAAACACCTCGCATTCTTACACTTTCTGTAAGTGCCCTATATATTGGGGCAACTCACGTTCTGCTGTTGAGTAAATAGGTTTGTTCGCTTTTCATCATTTCATTTTGAGAAATCATAATTTGTGCTTATATTTCCACTTGTTAACAAGTTGTCTCTAGTCTTGTTACTGCTGTTTAAAATTAATATTCTAATGAGTTGAGGGCCTCAGGTTGGAGTTAGAAATCAACTTGTTATATGAATCTAGAAGAATTAAGCAAGTTCTGTAAAGGGTGGGAAGAATTACAGCATTAAAATTGTTTTGCAGTAGAAAACAATGCACTAACGGTTTGATGATGTTCAGACCTGGCAGTTATTTTCAGTAGAGTATTTGCTGTCCCTTGTCTTTCCACTTCTGTTCTCATTTTGTTATGAATAGAGTAACAACAGTAAAACTGATGAGCTCTTTTTCTATTAGTGGGTTTCTCCCTCCTTATTAGAACCTGTTTTCATCTGTATATAGGTATTGAGGGAACATGAAATAGCAAGGACGCTTTCTATACTGTCAGGACAATTTTTTAAGTCATTATGGATGAACTTTTATTTAGTTGAGGAAGTTGTAGAACCTCTCTGGTCACCAATGATAAGTTAAATACTAGCCAACGTTAGTTCAGTGGTATTTTGTCACAATTGCTCTTCCATCTGTGTGCAACTTACCTTTGAGTTTTTTGCAACATGATTAGTACGGTTAAAAAAAATAACAAATTAAAACTTGTACCACAGCTAAAGACTAGGATAACTAAACCACCAGTGAAACTTTAAAGATGAATACAATGTAGCTAACTAATTTTTGTTCTTTTGTAGGTGATGGATGTGGACACACTATTCTGGGCCCTGAAAGTGGAACTCTTGCTTCAATAAACTACCCACAGACCTCTCCTAATAGCACAGTCTGTGAATGGGAAATTCGTGTAAAGCCTGGGCAGCAAGTTCAGCTCAAATTTGGTGATTTTGATATTGATGACTCAGATTCTTGTCATTCCAGTTACTTGAGAGTTCACAATGGGATTGGCTCCACCAGGACAGAGATAGGTAAGAGTTTTTATTTTTGCTATTGGAAAGCTATTGTCTTGTATAGAACTTGGAAGATAGTTTTAGTACTTTTGTAACTCTTAATTTTTCTTTCCTGGACTGTTCTGAGCATAGAGTAACTATGAGGTTTATGGTATTAGTTCAGTTATTTGTTACAGCCCTAGAAAACTGCTAAATTCATTGGTTATTGGGAAGGGTGAGACCTTGTCTGAATATGTGCATACAACAGTTTACGGTGTGGATTTTGACTCTTATGAGAAGTGATGAAAAGAAGAAAGTGTTTATTATATATAGGAATCTCAAATAAGGTAAAGGAAGGAATTCTAGGAATTCTGTAGTCAGAGTTGTGTTTTTCCTGAGCTTCATATGAAGGAAGCCCTGCAAAACATAATGGAGCGCTGTCTGTACCTCACCATGGCAGAAATACAGCCATCAGGGACCAGTTTTAGTAAATTTACCACTGATAGTACTGCTGGAAAACGCATCCTAGGAGAGACCTGTAGACTATACAGGTCTTCAGTACAGGCAGGGAGTACAGAGGCAACTGTAACTATATAAAAATAAAAGTCGTAAAGAAAACAGTAGTCTGATAGTCCCTTTCTCTGGTGATGTGCTCCTTTCAAGGATGCATACCATTGTTGCTCAGCAGATAAGGTTTCTGGAATACCAGAGTATTCTTAATCTAATCATTCTTAATTAGATTCTTGCGTTTTGTTTACTGTAATATTAAAGTGTATGTATCTGTTTTTCTTGCCACAATTCCTAGACCTTAAAAATGTACTGAAAAAAATGAGGAATTATAATGATAGCAGAACATCCGATATTTTGTTCATGCATACACTAGATGCTAGGTGCAACATAGAACCTATAATAATCTTTGATTCTTCAGACTCTTGAAGGAAAATGTACTGTAATTTTTTTTTTTCCTCAGACATTTCCCAGTAGCTTGCAGAGTGGCCAGAGACTCCACCAAGTTCTTCTAAGCAGTGAAGAGGGAGATGTAAAATTATAAGCATCCTTTTTTCAAATAAGTGTGTATATATATGTTACCTGAAATGCCTGCCTTTTTATACGGAAGTAGCTCTTATTTGAGCTTTTCATCTCAGTGGTATTAAAGGATGTCAAGCTTCAATAATTGTATAGGTCAAATATCCCCCATCTTCTGATGGGAAGGGATCCATAGTTTAATTTGCCCTCTTTAAGAATTGAATTTCATGATTATAAGGCAGTTATTTTCAAATAGCAGTGTGAAATTATCATCGACATCAAGGAATAGAGAGTGTTATAAGACTCTTGTGGTTATTCTGTGTAAAACTCAAAATGAATTGTCGTTTTTCCTTCACTAAAATTAGTTGTTATTGTGCAGTCATTGTATTTTCTTTCCTAAAGCTTTAATCTGGTGAGAGATTTACTTCACCAAGGTTCTTTTAGTGCAACTCCGTCAACCGAGTCTTTTTATAAAGAGGCTAGAGGAATGTTAGTTTTGTTAACCCTCTTTTCCAACTGTTAGCTAGGTAAGTGTGTGTGAAAATAAGTATGTGCTTGGAGCTGTTGAGCCAGACTTGGTCTAAAATAGAAAGCACTGAAGTCCTTAAATGGCAAGGAACGTCCAGTTCTGATATGTCTATTATTCACTTTTACAAGTGACTTAATGAGTTCGAGGAAATTTTCTACTTCATTTGTTTCTCTTGACTTTCAGCTGTTCCCAGCTGGTGTAGTAGCACAGTATGTTGAGCAAATGTGTATGTTGTTCTGTTCCTAGTAAGTTAAATCACAAAACAAATGGTGATATTAACAGTGGCAGATACAGACGGTGCAGTTTCTTAAATGTTCGTATTTGAAGCAACAAACAGTGGAGAGATTAAACAGTGACCTGAATTCATTTGGAAGGAATTATCTTCTGAATTTATCCTAAGTTTTTAATTTTCTTGCATTCAGCACTGCTGATATGATCTAGTATTGAAATAGTTGCATTATATAAAATCTGAAATTCAATGATACCTACTTTAACCCAAAATGACATTAAAAAATTGGCTGATTAGATTTGAAAATGAATCATTACTGCGTTAGTTCGTTGATAAACAGAGAAGGTTTCTAACGAAGCTTTTAAGGGTTAATTTAAGCCTTTTAAATATTTATCAGTAAAACAAAAGAAGATTTAAATTCTTGGTATTAAGTTTGTCTCTAGTTTAAGTAAGATCTAGAGGTGTTCTGTATTAGATTTAATTGCAATCCAACCAGTATGCATCTACAGTCAGATGTATTTATTTAATGTATTTGATGTAAGGCCAGATCTATAGGAGCAAAGAAAGTAAGCTACTGTGGGAATTCCCCTCCTGCTTTAATGCTGCTGTACAAAAGCACTTTGGGTCCTTCAATACGTAAATACAGACAAATTGGTGGTAATACATATTCTGTACATACCATTGACAGTCATCACTGCAGTCATGTTTTGTCCATTTCTGGTACCTGCTTTTTTAAAAGCTTGCTAAAAATCTGGAAGGAGGCCAGAGAAGAGCTGGTAGAACGATCTATAGTCTCAAAAGTATGTCTTGCAATGAATCATAAGGTACATCCGTCTACAGTTTGTCAAAGGCCGTATCTCCATGGTACGAGCAGCACTGGATAGTTTATCCAAGCTAGATTTACATGTCTTGCTGTGTGTATTTGCCCAAAGAAGAGTTTAAATGGTGTCTTGGGGACAGTCTGACCTACCCTGAGAGGAGTCTCATGCTGGTCAGTGGTATAACAAGATCCAGAGGCTGAAAACAAAATTAAAAAACAAAAACAAAAACAGTGGTGGTTGGAAAAACGATGCAGTTCATCATAATGAATGCAGTTAATTATTGAAACATGACTTAGGACGAAGTATAGGGTCAGTGTGGAGCCTTGGTAAAAGGGAGCTTATTTTCATAACTTTTGCTGATGACCAGCTTGGGTAGTGAGTTGAAGTAAGGTTATATCTTATATAATTTTATAAATTTCATTAAAGTATTGAAAAATCTCTGTTCTGGTTTTCATCAGAAAATACCCATGCTTTGTTTGAAAAATATCAGAATAAGGAAAATTTAGAAAGCTCTGAAGAATGATAAGAATTTATATTTCTAATTTTTAATTGTGTTTGAGAGTACAGGTCACTTTTTAAAGGAATTTGACATACGCTTTTTTTTTTAAATTATATTTGATAAGAACAGTTTCTACAGGGCAGTGTTATTCCGCCCCCTCTATCTCAGTATTGTAATTTTCCTTTCATTGAGAAGGTAATCTGGCTTCTTTTTTTGTTATTTTACAATGTGATAACATACTTATCAAGAAGACTAATAAATGAATGGTAAGCTGAAACATATGCAGTGTCATCTGCTGTTGGTGATTATCCACTTAGGTTATGCTCTGTAGAATCTTAAATAGGGCCATAGGTGGTTTATAACATTGATTGCCTAGAGGAGCCTATAGGAAAGAATATATATATTTTTTTCTTAACTGGTTAATAAACTAGTCAGTACTTTATTAAAGTTTCTAGTTAGTAGGACTGGAGAATCTCTGTTCCCTTTTCCTTTCTTAGATGGCTCCAGTACCTCTCTTAGGTTTTGTACGTGCAGCAAAACAGAAAATGAACCCATTACAAGCTTGTATTAATGGAACTGAGATAAGCTTGTATGTTAATGCTGAAGTGCAGTGAATCATGCCTGCTGTTATCAAAAATTAAAAGCAGTTAACAGAAACCATGAAATGAGCAACAAGGACGAAACGCTCCAACAGCTGAGGGAAGAGAAGTGCTTTCTTCTCATTTGCCTCTGTACATGATTCTCGTTGCCCTAGCTTGATTCTTTTCCTTAATATCTTTCTCATCTTGGAAGAACTGACTGTGAAGGGTATGCGTGGCTAGAGGTGGGTGAATGGGATAAGGTTACATTTATTTAGGGATATGAGAGACTCTCACATGTTGACAGTGACAAAACAAAGGTGGTCCCCATACTTTGCTATTTGCTTTAAATGGACTCTGACTACATTCCTTCGTATTATCTGCATGTATTTGTTTTTGAATATATGCCAGAAGTCATGTGAGCTTATACTGGAGATGAAAAAAGATACTTATTACTTATGTTGGTTTTGGTTCATGTTTCTTGCCCCCTTCTCTCCCTAGGAAAATACTGTGGGTTTGGCTTTCAAATGGATGGTTTAATTACTTCAAAAAGTAATGAAGTCACAGTACAGTTCATGAGTGGAATACACACGTCTGGGCGGGGATTTCTTGCAGCTTATTCAACCACTGACAAATCAGGTATTTATAAGAATTTTTCTGTAAAATTAGTGTTGGTAAAATTAGAGGTGCCTAGGAAAAACAGAACTAATTTATTTATTCCCGCATTCTCACAAATTAACATCTGAAAGTGATGACTTTTGATACAGTCTTCCTGATATTTCTGCACAGGAAATTGGACTGTCGAGTTACTATTTAAGTTACTGTAGTATTTAAAAAAAAAAAAAAAATTAAAAGCTTACTCTGGATAGAGCAAGAATCGTAGTTACCTATTATGAGTGAAAGAGCTGCTTTGGATAAAGGGTGAAATGCATTTTGCAGATAGTAATCAAGATGGCAGATAACTTTGAAATTCTTTCTTATTGAACTGTGTATATTTTATACAGACCCACCTCACGGAAAATTTTATTACAGTAACAATTTCCTGTACTTCCTCAGCTCTTTAATCCCTTTTTGACTGCTGACTACTTTTCAGGTTTTTTTTCTGTTTCTTGTTTTTGTCCCCCACCCTGTGTTTTTGTTTTTCTAGCCTCTAAAAGAGGCTGCTGTATCTGTTTTGCATCTCCTTTCACTCATTGTAAAGATCAGTGATGTACATTGTCTACAAGGAGATGAGGGATTGCCAGCAACTGCTTTGCAAGGCACAAAGCTTGAGAAAATGCTTTCTAGATATAATTCTAAAAAGAACAGATGAATTTTCATTTGCATTTTTTTTATTTTGTAGGTTTTCTGATGCTTTTCTCTGTATTTTGGATTGTATGTGCTGATACCAAAGCACAAAACCCATAAAATTTGAGGTGACAGTCATGAATGCCAGTAACGTGTCACTCTAATATTCCCTGTGCTCCCTGGTTTTAATACTGTAGGACTGTTAAGTGCTGAAAACACAGGCCCGTTTAGCTAGCTCATTAATTTAATTTTCTCTGTTTCAGTTTCCTTTTGTGAACAGAGCATATGTTTGTCTCATTCATAGGTTCTCTGAAGTATAGCTATAAATTAAAATTAAGCTGCAAAAAACCTGCCATATGTTTGTAGTATATCTCTTCGTGTGTATATAACAGTCTCAGTGTATTTCCCAGTAACTCAGGCAAATTATCAAGGTTCTACTGTAATGCAAAATCTGTTGAAAAAAAAATTATTTAATAAGAACGTTTTATTTTCCTTCTGAGACTTTTGGTTAAGCCACGGGGGCTCAAATGTGTATTTTTGTGCACTTTTGAAAAGCATGCTCAAACCTGTTGTCTTTATCATCCTCTTGACCTAACATTTTTTCTTTCCAGACCTAATTACCTGTTTAGACAATGCAAGTCAGTTTTCTGAACCAGAATTCAAGTAAGATTAATTTTTACCTCTTTTTTCCGCCCCTTTCTCTTTACTGAAGTCATTTTAGTGTTTCTAGTTCACTCTGTTGCTTATACCTGATCCAGCTTGAAAACTGGAGACTTAGAGGACTTAAGAAACGAAGTGGTTGGGGTTAGAGCTGAATAATGTTGACATTTGCACTTCCTCTCGCTATTTCCTGTTTTCGTTACGTTATCTGCAGTATACAGTAGAACCTCGTTAATTTGCACTAACAAATATAAGCTAATATCACATTCCCATAGAAAAAAATAGTACTTTTATAAATATATGTTACAGGATGTATGCACCTTAAATACCAACATTCATATTAAAGTTCTGAAGGAAGCACTAAACTCTGAAATGGGTAAAAAAAAAAAATACTAAGCCATTTCACAGTTTGGTGTGAATTAATGAGGTTCTGTAGAGACATAAAATGCTGTTACTTCTGATGGAGGAAACACATCATTTGCCTTCTTTGTCGTTCTCCATTTCTGTTTAAAGCAAGGAGAGTGTTTAAAGCTGTAGACTAATGTGAAGTATGTAAACTTACTTTTTGGAGAACTCAAGCCCTGAAATCATGAAACCTTTTCAAATGCAACCTTTGTGTTCCTCGTTCATTTTCCAAAGTCCCAGCATTGTAGGTTCTGGCCTAACTCAATATGTGCTTAAGTCTCCAAATCCTGTTGTTCTCATGGTACCTGCAAACTTGCTTCAACTGTTGTTGAGTCAACATTTTACCCAAGTTCATTTTTAAATCTTGAAGACTTAATGTTTTTTGTATGTGCAGTATGAAATGGCGCTAGAATGTTAACATGGGCCTTGCATCAGAGATGCAGATGTCTTTCCCCTTTCTCTCCACGAGTTAGTGGTGTTAACTGAATTTGGCCTGCTCTTTTATGATCAAAGCATTGCCAGGAGCTATTACAAAATAGCATTACTTTTCAGATGTGCAGTTTAAAGATGTAAGACAAATAGATATGCAGGTGCCTAGTTTATAAAATATAATTCATAAATACTGCTACTTACAAGACTTTTAATTTACTGAAGCCATGTAATATTTATGTTAAAAATGATAGCTTTATTTATTTTATTATATTCAAACTGGAACTGAGTTACAACTGAGACCTTTTTTAACTTTTTCAAATGTCTGTTCTGCTGTTGTGTGCTTCTCCTGAGTACATTTTTGTCTGATTTCTTATGTCTTCAATTAGAATATATCCTCCCATAGTGATATATGAATGGTAACGTAGTGTGTTGTAAATAAAAAAGTATTTTGTAGTAAAATATTAAAAGACTATTTTATAACATTATAAGAGTTGTAGTTGCATGCATATCTTGACTTGACTTTTTGCTTTCTTCCAGTAAGTATTGTCCAGCTGGATGTGTGATTCCTTTTGCACATATTTCAGGCACTATTCCCCATGGATACAGAGACGTAAGTAAACTTAATACTGTGGGTTCACATGAACGTTGGTAAAATATATTATGTAGGATTAAAACTCTGTTATAGTTGTCTGCATTAGCTCTGCTGCCGGTGTTCTGGAAGCTGTACTTCATAAAGTGATTAGCATGCTACTCANCAGCTGCTAAATGGCTGGTGTTTCAGGGAGTCCAGAGGAGGCCCATGAAAATAATCCCAGGGCTGGAGCACCTCTCCTAAGAAGAGAGGCTGAGAGCACTGGGTTTGTTCAGCATAGAGGAGACAGCTATGGGGAGACCTTCTTGTGGCCTTTCAATACTTAAAGAGGGCTTATAGGAAAGACGGTGAAAGACTTTTTACCAAGGCTTGTAGTGACAGGGGATAATGCCTTCAAACTGAAAGAGACTAGATTTAGATTAGATATTAGAAAGAAATATTTTACCACAGGGGTGGTTAGGCATTGGAACTGGTTGACCAAAGTTGCGGATACCCCATTCTTAGAAGTACTCAAGGCAATGTTGGATGGGGATTTGGACAACCTGGTAAGGTGTCTCTGCTCCTGGCATCAGGGTTGGACTAGATGATCCTAAAAGCTCCCTTCCACAGCCATGCTGTGGATTCTATGCTGCCATATCCAAGAATTGATGTAATGTAGTAGAGACTTGAACATTTTTGCAAGGCCTGCTGAGAAGGATGGATCAACCAAAATACAGTTTTGTGCTTCCTGGCTTGTTTTTATTGGTTTTCTCAAGTTGTGAAGTTCAGATTTATAGAGAGAGAACCATTTTTGCTTTAACGGTGTCCTCTTGTTTTTGACAATATAATATATCTCTAAACAAAGGCTTTCACTGGTTTACACTGAAATTCTGTTTACACTCAGCAGCTGTAAAAACCAGTTGCAAAGCAGTTAATACTGTAACATTAATAGTTCTATAAACTGAAAGTTAAATTCTAATAATGTAGGTTACTTAGAATGCTACAAAAAGCTATACACTTTTTAAATATGAACCTAAATATGAAATATTTTAATATGAACCTAAAGTGTGCCTCTCTGATTTTCTTTTCTCAAATACCTGTAAATCCTAGGCTATCTGCTTAAATAACTATCCATATGTTTAAAAAAAAAAAAAAAAGTTAGAACAGTATAACTGTGTTAGATGTTCTGGTCCACAGTGAGTCCTTACTAAATAGCTGCAAGGTAATTTTTGTACCTAGTAATAAGATGGAGTTGACTCTCTGCCTGTCATATTTGCAGCATCTGTAGGAGCTCAGCTTGTTTGGATTTGTTTTTTGCCAAAATCTGAAAAAATTGTTTTTTCTGGAGGAAAAAGGAAACTTTAGGAAATAAATCCCCTGTGACTTTCTTTTTGTATACTTTATTGCTCTGAGTAAAAGGCAGAGAATTACCCAGAAGTCAAGTTGTATGGAAAGAAATCAAATTGCTGACATCTTCTGGTAAGCAAGGAGGAGGGAATTTCATCTGCTGCAGAATCCCATGCTTCTTCTTTCATGGGAAAATAGGAAGGAAGGGAGAGAGGAGCCGAGTGCATAAGCCAGACATAATTACATTTATTAAGAAAGCTTTTGGGATATTTGAGGGGTGAGGAATAAGGATCCTCAATGGCCTAAAGTTTTCATGCGTGAATATATTAAGAATTATATCTGGAAATGCCTTGGTAAGAAGTTTTTGTGCCAGTGAACCTGAGATATAGGGGCATCGTAGCCTGTTGCACCATGCAGTTATTTCTCAAGAAGCCACAGTGGAGAAAGTTGTTCTGTTTTTAAAATAAATTGAGAAAGAAAATCATCTGTGAAGTCTCCTTTTTCTGGAAGGGATCTGCTGATTCCTTCTAAGAGGATTGCAGTGAGGCTCAATAATGCCTAGTGGACTGGTTGGCAGAGCAATGCAGCAAATGTATTTAGTACTAACAGCTAGCAGCAGACTTTGTTTGGGGGAGCAACCGTTAAAAGTAAATACAAATCTGCAGTCTTCATCTGTTGTTTTTCGGCTTGGGCAAATTTCTGCTGCGATACCACACCAGCAATAAAAAGCTAAATATGGTTTCTGGAAGGTATATGGGGAGATACCCAGCTGATCGTTCGCAGACAACTTGGTCCCCCTTGATATTCTAAAATTCAGGTTGATCCCGGTCATGTTGGATGTGAGGGAGGGCCTGCAGAGTTGCTGTGCGTGTGTGCATACACCAGTGCTTCACATGGCAGGGAACGCCTGTGAATAGCCCTGTATGCCTGGTGCACTGTGCATAGCCAGTGATCAATCCTGCAGGAAATTCGGTGTGCGCTGTTGGATGGGTGCAGAGCCCTTGCTGCTAAGCCTTTTTTGGAACTGGACTGTCTCTGTGCTCCTTAGCACAAGGACTTTTCTGTGTTGAGCCCATTTGGGCTGAAAGGTCTTGCTTTCCAGGTGAAGAAAGTGTCCTGAGCTAGTTAGCTGTGGGAGACAGAGGCATCTTGCTCTGCTCAATCTGTGCTGTGCCTGAATGACTTGGTGTAGTGAGTCAGTCCTGCTGTCTGTGGCGCAGCTAGTCTGCGAGCCAGGGAAATGGAAACATCACTGTGGTATTAGTTAGCAGAGTGGGACTAACAGCCTTCTGGGATGAGAAGGGAAGAATTTGGAAAAAAAAAAAAAAAAGTTTCTGAGTAATTGACCTCCACTGACCTGTGCAACATAGGTAATAGGGTTCCTCAGAAAAAAATTCATTCACATATTACTGTGGGTTTTTATGGATCAGATTGCTGGAATGTTAAATCATGTTTATTCATGAGATAAAAAAATATATATAACCCTCTGGCTCAAAGTTACAAAATCTGCAGTGCGTCACTCCTTAATTGTGAGAAAACGCATAAACATACTTTCAATGTGCTTTCTACTAAAAGGTTTTCTTTATATATTCAGCTTCTGTTGTCTAGCATAAAAGATTTATTGTAGGCTGAAAATCTGGCTTGCTAACTTTTTCAGACTTGTTCACCTTGCTGTTTGTTTGAGCATATTTGATTACAAGAGTTACATTCCAAATACATCTGGGCTAGGACACACTGACATGGGACACACTGACATGTCGGAGATGTTTTTTGTATTTTTATAAATTCCATAATAAAGATAAATGATTTCTAAATAACAGAGATACAGTTAAATAAGAAGTTTCTTAATGTAATAACAAAACGAAGAATATGACTTGGCAATGTAGCATTTACAATATGCAGTGTAGTACTTAATTTATTTACAATGTAGTATTAAATTTTTCTTTTCCCCTTCTCTTCAAGTCATCATCACTTTGCATGGCTGGTGTTCATGCAGGCGTTGTGTCAAATACTCTGGGTGGCCAAATTAATGTTGTAATCAGCAAAGGCATTCCATACTACGAAGGCTCCCTGGCTAACAACGTCACCTCAAAAGTGTAAGTGTACCTCCTATGTCCTCCTTATTTTTGGTACTGTCTCATCCCAGAAGTAATTTCAGCTCGGGGAGATATATGTTCCACGGACGGGTGCTGTTCTGTAAAGTTCTCACAATTCTCATTTGCTGTAGTGCAATTGTTTTACCAGGTTTTTTTTTAACCTCTAGACCATAAAGATTAATTTCACAAAATCTACAACGAGCTTTTATCTTCCAAAATGCGTGGCATGACCATAAATTTCTAATGGTTTGTGTAAAAATAATAATTTTTCCAGTTTGTTTTTCCTAATCTGTCATTTTTAGGTCTTTTTAAAAAATGTTAATTAAATACTATAATTTGCCTTCTATAAAAAAGAGGGAAGAGTTGATATCTAAGGTGAATAATATTTTTCTCATAAAACTTCAAATTTCACAGTGCACAGTGCTGGATTTTTTTGTCTTTATGTCAGAACAACTGGTGTGGGGATTTTCTTGGGGGGAAAAGGCAGGGAAAGATTTATTTATTTATACAAAACCTTGGAAAAAAAATCCAGTAATAACTGGTTTGTTTTGGTAGTGATACTAGTGTTTGGAATCTGATAGACAAAGGTCACTGGCCCTTGGTTGTCTGTACCAAATGAGAGCAACTACTGTTTTGTCCTGAGGGGCCAGAGGTTAGGCTGGGGAGCTCAGTCACTGTGAGGAACGGTCTGTGTGCGCGTATGGGCAGACTGACTCTGGGAAATGGTGAGAAGAAACCTGGATAGTAAATAGCATGGTCTTGGTGGTTTTGGAAATACCGATATGTTGAAGATGGAAATTTCTGAGGGTTTGAATGCAACGTTTTTGGAAATTCAAAAGCTTTTTTTCCTTTTTTTCCTCTGCTCCAGCTTTCTCCAAGATTGAAGTGTGAGAGCTTTAGTGCAGTTTTAAACAGAGGAATTTGCAGAGCAGAGCTTGCATTCCACTTGATGTATTGGTGTTTCCATTGTAGCTGCGTATGGATGTTTGGAAGAAGGGTATTGCGCAAGGGAAAAGAGTGTAACTTCTTGTTTTATCTGAGAAGTCCCAGGAATGAAAGTGATCAGAGGAGATTGATTCTAGTTATTATGACAAGGTTAATCTTAAAAGGGACGTATTTTAATGAAGCTTTTGTGTTTTGCTGAGTAGATGCTTCTTTGAAAGCCTGTTACACCAGTGGTATCTCTGGACAAGATTTCAGCTGAAAAGGGGTTTGTACTTAAAGCACTGCAACTTGGTGACAGAAATGTTCCTTTCATCATAAAATCCTTGTTTAGGCCTTTGTGCGTAGGTTTCAGTGGCAAGCAATCAGATGAGAAAAATAAATCGAAGGCAGTTTGTGTCAATTTTCTTTACTACCTCAAAAACCATCTTTTTGTTCTCTGCAGGGGACCGTTATCTACAAGTCTCTTCACATTTAAGACAAGTGGTAAGCGTTATCACTTGTATTACATGTTGATGCTTTTGTGTGAATTTTCTGTTTTACTTCTTAGTTTTGTTCTGCTTAGTATTTTTACTGTCTGCCTCAGTAGTGTATATTTTTGAATTGTTTTACTAGCTTGTTTTGATGATTAATCATCACTACATTTAAATATGCAGTGCTGCATGTGTAAATAAAAGAATACAGTATTTCATGATTCAGTCTGATTGTTTTATTCAGTTGCTTATAACCACATATGTGTTTGTTGTGCTAAGTTAATGCTCTCCATATTTATGTGTAAGACATTCTAAAACCTGCTTTCTCAGTCCTACAGGGTGCATGTCCTGACAGTTTATACTCATTTGTCTTTTAAAATCTTTTCCTAGTAAAAATCTTTCCTTAGTAAGCTTTGCTTATCTGCAAGAGGAGATTCTTTTGTGTTTTGTTCCTCTACTATAATCTGGTTTAAAGTGACGTGACTCCCATACTTTAAATGCGCTGCTTAAAGCGGAGTTTGGCACTTGTTAGTTGCTCTTTATTTATAACTGCTGTGCACTATAGATCTTTTTTTCCATGTTTACTCCTTGTAGTTTTCTTGTTACCTGCTAAGAAACTTAGCAGAAACCTCAAAATGATTACTCAACTTTCTCCTTCCCTTTTAACTTCTTTTTACTTTTTTTTTTCTTTTTTCCCCAAATTCTTGCAACTGAATGCTGTGTGAGAAATTACTTATCTCTTGTGCTCTGGAAAGGCATCTCTTGTGCCATGCTGTGTGTGTATGCTGTGTTCCTTCTTAGCTGCCATCTTGTGTTTCTGTAAATACGTACCATGTTGCTGATGGGTATAACAAGCTTTGCCCCTTTTTAAAGCTTTACTGCTTCGTATTTTTTACTTTATGTCAATTACCTCCTTTTCAAATAGATGAGCTGCTGTTTTCTAAGTGGAAGCTAGCTTTTCTGCTAGTCACTGTATATACCATCTTCGAATGAATGTTGGAAATATCATGAAGAGAGCAGCCTTGCCTTAGTTTCTTAACTGTTTTAGTAACAATACCAAAAATCTAACAAAAGCATTGGGGTCCTTTTTAGTAAGGGTAAAGTTTTTGGAGGCAAAAAAGTAAAAATAGAAATCAGAAATCATCACATATTCCTCAAAAGTAAACAAATAGTTTTCCTAATATATTAATAAAAGTGATGTTGAATGGGGAGATAAATGCAGGAATCTGATGGGCACAAGTGTTTGAAGATGGAAATTTATGCAATGAAGCAAAAATTAGAAAATATGATCCACGTAATATTCCAATAATCTCTCTACCAGACCTCTGCAACATCTGGAAGAAGAAATTGCATGTCTGGTGACATTATGACTGGAGAATATTAAACACAGCGATCAAGGCAGCAGTTGTTGAGTTTTTTTTGTCTTTCAAAATGTGATCTGATAGGATGTGTGAAAGTAATTAAATGGGCTGGAAATATGAAGAGAGGGTACAAAATGCCATATGGCTTTACCTAAAGGCAGGCTGTGCAGGCTAACATCCTTTTTTGATAACTAATTTTTCAACGTGGGAAGTGCTAATCTAGACTATCTGGACTTCAGTGAAGCATTTAAGAAATTATTGAACAAGGTAGAGACAAGATGTAGATTAAAATGTATGGAGCTGGGTGGCCTAGGAGTTGGCTGAAGGAGAAAGAGGATTCTGTAGTGTGCTCAAATGAGGTTTATCTGTCTACGGGGACATCACTAGTGTGGTTCTTCCATAGCAGCTGATTTCATGACTTGGTACAAAACAGCAGAGTGTGTTATTAATGCTAGAGATGTGGTCAGTGCAGAGGAAAATGAAACCGTTGTACAGGAAGATGTGGCTGACTTGGAGACTTGAGTCATAGCAATTAATTGAAGAATCACAGAGCATGTACGAGGTCAGGTACATAGAGACTGAGGTATTTCTGCTTCACATTGGCAGCTTGTAAGATGGAAATGACAGATGAAGGGAAGAATTTGGGTTTAGAGTAGTGCTGATGTGATCCTAGGCTGTAGCAGGTGGCATACGTCCAGTGGAGACAAGAAACAATTAATGCCATTGCACAGGACATTGGCAAGGCCTTGTCTGGGATCCAGTCACAGGTGGGATCTGCCACCTGCGCCAGCCTTGAGGGATGGGTGCCCGCCCTTGGTGCAGAGAATGGCTGCAGCGCACCTGCGGGGACAGGGGGATCTCGCAGCAAAAGGAGAACCAAGCTGGGTCGGTCAGGCTGGCTGACTGAAGGCAAAGATTGCTCCCTACTGATGTGTCTGGGGAACACACATCTGGGAGGGGAGAACTGCCGGCGCTACAGAACAAGATGTTAGTACAGGAGCAAATGGATATCAACTAGCCACAAAGAACTTTAGCCAGGAATTTAGGTGTTTTTTTTAGCCACCAGGAGAACAAGACATGGAAAGAAACTTACTGTAGGAATAGTGACAGAAAATACAACGAATGTCAAGGATGTGTTTGAGCTCACGGGTAGGATTATGACATGGCTTTCTACATTCGTTGGTGTATTGTTTGAATTAACGTTGTGATACTGAGGTAGGTTTGAAAACTAAGAAGCTATGTAGGCACAAAAAGGAGCGAGTGAGCAAGTAGTCTCTTTCCCATTCCTGCACCAGTCATATGATGAACTCTTAAACCATGACAGCTCCCCCAAAGCTTCTCTTCTCGTGCTCTGTGTGGGTGGTGATTCAATGTCTACATTATTCTCGAGCAGGCATAGAACATTTAATACTGGAGACCAGAAGTTTGGTTCCAGCATCACTGGAAGAAGGCAGAAGACTGTGTTTTGTTGGTAGTGTTGCCATGGAATAAATTTAGATGTTAGTTTAATATTTGCATGGCAAGTGTTAAACTCCAAGCAAGTGAAACTATCGCATAACTTTGATTTTCATTCTGAATCCTCACCTTTTCCTTTGCTCAGGTTGCTATGGGACACTGGGGATGGAATCTGGGGTAATCCCTGATTCCCAGATCACAGCATCATCTATTCTTGAGTGGTCTGACCAAACAGGACAAGTGAACATTTGGAAACCTGAAAATGCCAGACTGAAAAGGCATGGGCCTCCTTGGGCTGCTTTTGTCAGCGATGAACATCAGTGGTTGCAGATAGACTTGAATAAAGAAAAGAGAATAACAGGTAAGTCAATCTGATGTGGCTTTTAAGAAGCATTCAGAAGGTTTGGTTACTAACATCTTTTTTTCCAGTGCTTTGTCTCGGATAAAATCCAGGTGATGTTTAATTACCATTACAAGAAGTCTGGTTCCATGTCCTGGCTAATGCACAAAGAGCCTAGAGTTGAAGAAGTGGAGTTTCATTGTAGAAAACACCTCTTTCCTCAGAATTTGTTGAAGTGTTTCCTGTGTTTTTTATGGGATCCTTGATGCTTCCCTGCTTATTGTCTCCATGGAGGTCCAAACCCATATCCAGTCAGCTCAGTCCGCTGGTACCTCTGATGCGGGTGTACTGACTGATGTTTCTAGATTTTCCCTGCTGCCCCCACGGCCATAGCAAATCCAGCAGTGGAGATGGGAGCAGTTGCCGTGCTCTGTGTGATGAGCAGCAGGCAGAGCAAACCGACGGGCAGCCTCCCCTTCACCTCCTTGCCTGAAGTGGAACTTGGACTGCGAGTCAGGGTTGCTGGACCCTCCTAGTCTGTTGTGTTCTCCCTCAGCAAACGGATCAAACAATGCCGACTGATGCAGCCAGAGCCTCGTTAGGCTCTGCTCCTGCACAGGGCCTGTGATGGATCATCCGTCATGACTCTGGTAGCTGTGTTTCTTTGGAGAGAAAGTTGGCTGTGCTGCTTATCCAGTCCGTTCTGGATGGTTTGCTTCACATTCTGGGAGCTGGGCGAGCTCATGGTTGCCTGTTCCTGCTGATCGCAGTGTGGCCCATGCTGAGTAGCGAAGCATTGAGACACTTGCATTTGGGGGTTAGCTGCAGGGATAGCCTATTTGAAAATAAACCCAGTGGCAGCGCAGCTGTCGTATCATCTGGGCTAATGTTAGTGTTTTCTATTTTGATTTAATTGTTCAGAGGTAATAGCTGTTGTTAGTGGGCACGTTTGCAGTCCGACTTATGTGAAAAATAAAGTGGCTTTAGGTAGAGTGTGTTTTAGAATCCCGGGCTTTCAGACTATCCTGAGACATCCTCCTGTGATCAGCGTGGGTTTATCTCTTTCTCAAATGCATGAATTGGTCTCTGAACTCAGCTGCATACCCTGCTGTCAGCACCTGGGCTTCCTGTCATAAAACAACTCAGGTTTACCTTTGGCATCCCCTCCCTAGGGACTATTTGGATTTTACGTTACTCCTTTAATTCCTGTGCTAATAACTTTCCACGAATCAGCTTTCCTGGGTGCGTCTTTCTGCAGCACTGAAGTGTCTGCTTGAGAAGGCTACAGTTCTTTCAGTGGTGCTTTTAGCCGGGCAGTACAAAAGCAAGGAAGAGAGGCGCTATCTAGGCACCTGCAGGCAGAGGTGGGCCGTGGTCAAATGAGCGGGCCATTTTCATCAAGAAATGGGGGAAAAATGCTTAGGAAGGTTGTAGCATGAGAATTAAAATATAAAAGTAAGCAAAATGATTACGAAATTTTAGTCACTGTAGGAGTTTCAGACCCTGACACCTTGGATAAACTTTTATAAATGTAACTGGAACAGGTGGAGATTCTAATTATATAACTCTAGATTAAAAGGCTGATACACTAATTTTTCAGTTTTTGTTTAACTGGACACCTTCATTTTCACAGGTATTATAACTACGGGATCAACCTTAGCAGAGTACTACTACTATGTCTCAGCCTACAGGATTTTATACAGTGATGATGCACAAAAATGGACAGTATACAGAGAACCTGGCATTGATAAAGATAAGGTAAAAACACCACACATTTTCTAGGCATATTCTATGGTGAGTTCACAATTACAAGTATGACCAATTTTGGTATTGCGAGGAAATGTTAAATAACTCTGTTTTTCAGTGTAATTTTTAATCATAAACAGCATGTATTCAGAAGGAAATCAGAAAATATGCAAATCTGTAAGGATTTGAAGACGAGTTCTGAAATTCAGAGGGAGTTTTATGACTGTTTGGGAAAGGGAATGTTCTGTACAAGAAACTCCTGTTGCCAGTGGTAGGCTGCCTGGTACCGTGTCCCTTTCTGAATAATCGAATTTCTTTCCAAATTGTTTGTTTGCTTGCTTGCTTTTTCAGAATCAGGGTTTAAATTCTCATTATCTTGTGGTCACGGTATAAATGTTAGGGACTGTATAATTTTCCTACTTTTATAGTGTTTCTGTTGATCTTTTTGACAAAATACTGAGAAGTTTCTTACTTGCATAAGAGAACAGTGCTTGCAGAGAGGAGGTTTCTTAAAAGAATGGTGTGTTTAGATTGCAAATGCTAGCCACATGGAAAAACCATCAGCAGTAAGATAGAGAATACAATTAATTAATTAATACAATTTCTCAGTATTTAATATAGAGTAAATATGAGAGGGCAGGGCATTACGCTGCCTGTTCTTCCCAGTGGTTCAGATCAGATTTTCTTAAATAAATGAGAGAATACTTGGTATCCTGACTGGAACCAGGATTTCCTCCTTTTTCTTAAAATTCTGGGATATAATTTATGTTACTTCCATAGGCCTGTTGTATCACTTACATGTGGATACCAGTAACTTTTTAGAAAAACAAAAGCCCAGTCTTAAGACAGTTAACTCTTAAGCAGTACTTGCTTTTCTTCTGTTTACTATGGGTTAAGAATGTTTCAAGGTAGGATGTAGCAACTTGTTTCACTCGTTTGTCTACTTCAGGTTTGCCTCCAGATTCTGTTTCTTGTGGTCATAAGGCCACCCTTATAAGCAGCCTTCTGTAAGGAGTTACCCGTCCTTCCTGCTCCCTGTGGGCAGTCCCCAGCCCATAGATTAAGCCACAGAGCATCCTGCGGGCCTAGAAAACCGCTTCACTTGCTCCTGCTTGATGGCAGGCAGCAGCATCTGCTGGCAGCCTGTGCTGTCATTAGCAGTTTCCTAAAGAGCTGCTTTAGGTGAGTCTGAGCTTCAGACCTCTGCCTGGAGAACTGGAAGGGATTCCAGGTGCTAAGATAAATGATAGTACCTTTCCTGTTGTGTTCCCAACCCTCCTGTTGATGAAGTGAACGGTAAAAGTATTGTGTTTGTTAAGAGGTTTCTGAACACCATCATAGTGGGGAAACTTACCTGAGCAGGGGAGACTTTACTGTTGGGACTGGTCCATCTCCTTCAGCCTACACATGAACTACCAGACAGTTACTATTCCCAAAAAAATAAAAATAAAAATCCAGCATCTTTTGCTGTTTTTTGAATGCCCTCTTCTGGCTGTAAAATAAAACCTCAGCTAGCGGCCTAGATTTAGGCCATATGTTTAGTTTATGTTCCTAGAAAACCTTTGTAGCTGTTACCTTTTAATTGAGCTTGTTCTTTTCCTTGCAAGTTTGTGAAGTGAAGCAAACTGTGGAGCTTGAAATTACAGGTAACAGATCTTTTTTGCACTTGTTACATCATTAGGTACAATGTGCAAGGAACCATACAAATCCAAGGTGCCAGCTGTGAAGGAAAATACTTGAATGACACAAAAAAGGATTGGTATGGTTGATCTCTGAGGCTTCAGAATAGCAGATTTATCCTCTGTCTGGCATAATCTCATTAGATACAGCTTTGCTTTTGGACACATATGCATGCAGGTTTCTCCCTTTGATCCTTACATAACAGCACAACAGACAAATCAGGAATTGCTATTCCCTGTTTTTTGAAAAATGTAACTCCTGAAGTTGTTTAGGAGACTGGAAGCTTTTCCAAGGCTTTTCTGTGGTCCTCTATGAAAATAGCGTCCAGAGGTGTAGCCGTACTCAAGAAAAGCCTTCCTTAACATTTTTATCTATTAAAAAAAAAAAAAAAAGCTTGAAATAGGGATAAATGACAAGTTCCACTGTTGTAAAAATTTTGTTTGAAAGCACAGAGGAAAGCTGAGAGAGTTTGATAATAAATGGAATATGAAAGTGATTTTTCATCAAAAAACTTGCAGTTTTACTGAGCTCAGCAGCAAGTTTCTGTGGAAAAAAAAATATATCGCGCTGCTGGCAAAGTTACTACCTTAGCACTTGACATCAAAAAGCTTGACTGTAATAAAAGCGTGGAGTAATGGAGTAAAGAACTGCTTTATTGTTAATCTTTCCTGAAGATAATAGCCGACACTAATGATTCTGGCTGCCCTCTCTTACATGCTCAGCCTCAGAAACGCGAAGTGAGACTAACTTTCAGTGTTGGGCATCTGCAGGGAATCAGAGACACAGACGCGTAGATTTCTCTAATCTCTAACCCACGTGTGTTGCTAGGGCAGCCAGGTGCAGCGTGTGCCTTCTTTTAGCGGTGGGAACTGGCATGACACAGGGCAAACAGGAATACAGGGCCGTGCACGTCCTCTCAGAGATCCACCTCTGTATTTTGCTTCTTACTTGCATCTTTACCAAAACCAGTAATTCTCTGGTGAGGTCTGTCGCTACAAGCATGTCAGCTTAATAATAATAATAATAATAATAATAATAATAATAATAATAAACTGCCCTCATTTATAAGTAAAGTAGCTTTAAATTGGAACCCAGTCTTCTGTGTTCCTGCTCTTGCAACGTCTCATTATATTGTGAATACCTGGACACACAAACTGTGACTGCTTTGTATTATCCCTGTATTTCCAAAATAACACCATAGATTTGCCCCAGCATTTAATCTGCCTTCATTCAGTACTAGTAAGTACATTTAAGTACAATAAGCTTGAATTCAGAGTACTTTTCAAAGCAGGAGAAGTGTCGCTGAGAGCCATTTGCTTGTAAGTCTGCACTGCAGTAAGCTGGGGAAGAATACAGACTGTAAGCTTTCAAGGCAAATACCTCGTGTTTGCCTGCCTGGATCGTCAGTAACGTGAATGGGCTAGGAGTTAGTTTGGTAGTGTTACTTGGATACATAAAAATGAAATACTGGTTACTAAATTGAGATGTAGAAAAAATAATACAACACAAACATGAAGTATTGTATTTAAATGAGCAACTCATTTTTTTTTCTGTTCTTAAGTAAATTGACTTGTGTGCTTATTTGATCAGTCAGTGTTTTCAAACATGCAGACAATTACTGACTACGTCAGGACAAACCAAAATTCTTATGCTTGAGTGGTAACAGTAATGGGGCTTGTGTGTCTTTTGAGAGTGAGGATAGACACGTTACGTAGGTCAGGGAGCTAAGGCATGAATCCCTTAAAGGCCGCTGCGGGGTTTTTTTGATTTTGACTTTGGAGTGGCTGGTCTCCTGGAATAATTCTTTTATTTCAAACCTGTTGGATATTGCAGTCATTTAAACCTACAATGTCTATCTTGTGTATAAAGTATGAAACACCAACAATCTGAATTGTTCAGGAGTAGCAAGGTGCTTTAATGTTTACCTAGTAGTGTGAGTGCGCAGAAAAATCCTAGATCTCCATAATATTTATTTTTCAGGTTTGTGCTAATATGTGCTGTAATTCACTTTCTGAATTATGTCCAACACGATTTGCAACATCCATATCAACGCTTTAAAAATAAACATCGTTCGTTTAGTGTCCCCTCTCTTGTGATCTGTGTTGCGATAGGACCCCAGAGGTGCATTTGCAGAGCAAAAGCCCAGCTGCTGTGCACTAACATGGAGAGACGGTTCACTTCCTACCCAAAGAGGTGATACTGAACCAGTCCTCCAAAGAAAATGATGAATGGTTTGCTGGGTTGGCGTATTTGGCCTGGTTGATACATTGTGTTAAGCAGCTCAGTGCAAAACCTGTAGTTGTCTAGTAGAAGTTTGTTGATGCGCTTACTCTGCACCATACGGTGACTCCCTGCTTACTGTTTTTAAATTTCAACCAGACAACACTTCTGCATTGTCAAATTTGGTAAGTTCTTTGTGCACAAGGACCAGCAGTGACTGACCGGCTTTAGCTCATCCTTTAGGCAATTTCTGCTCCCTTCTCTTCTATAATCGAATGGCTCCACGTGAGATTTTGACCTAGAAGATCTTGCATTCCTAACAGAAATCCTTTTATCTTGCTTGCGGTTCAGTCCGTGTAGACAGCAGCCACTAGAGGACAGTGTGACTACATACTGGACTTTCTCACGTCTTCCTAATAAATGCCATATCCACTCACAGGACAGACCGTGCTTAAACAGTTACGCAGTGCGAAGGCACTGGTGATTCCTGTTTTCACATTGTCAAAATTGCTTGCTATATTTGAAGAAGTGCAAAATACCAAGAAAGGACTGAATTAAAATTATTTTCCAGTGCCATAAAAATGCAAGATTTTGTTAACAACAGGCATTGCCTGGGTCGCATGAGTAGACTGTTGCACGGAACCTTTATTTGAAGTAAGGCAAAGGGCACCAAGTACGTGTGTGTATATCCACACGTGACTTTTTTTTCTTCTGCATGGGGCAGGGAGAGTGGAGATGTGCAGGCAGCAGCACCGTTCTGGGGGGTGAAATATTCTCAGGATTCTGCATCGCTTATTTTTGCTAAATGAAACATCAAAATTGGTTTTACTTACTTAGTTGCTATTACATTTGTATAACATAATATTTGTCTTTTTTTTTCTTCTTCTTTTCTAGGTATTTCAAGGGAACACTGAATTGTACCAGGAAGTTCGTAATAATTTCATCCCACCTATTATTGCACGATATTTTAGGATTAACCCCTTAAAATGGCACCAGAAAATTGCAATGAAAGTAGAACTGCTAGGATGTCAGTTTAGTATAGGTAAGACAACTGAAAACCTTTCAATTTTGCAAGACAAGCAATGAAATGTGTCAGTAAAGTTTAGATTGTGGGCATATTTTCAAACAGAAAAAAATACTTCTGAACTGGTACTTCTGAGTTTCATCCAAAGTTATTATACTTAGCCTGGAAAACAGCTAGTTTAGGTGTAAACAGGGCAATTTAGAAAGTGTTTCAGAAGACACCGGTCACTTGCTTTCCGTGTTACTGGTTCATGGTTTTTTTTCCTCATTGTATGACATGAACAAAAGCTTTAGTACAAACTGTTGCAGCTATCTTTTCTTGACAAGGAAACATGTAAAACTAGCACTTCAAAATACTTTTTAATAAATACTTTTCTTTCAAAGGCCGTGCTCCTAAAATTACCATGCTGCCGCCACCACCACCACCTCAGAACAATGACAAGAATGATGACTTCAGCGATGACTTCATTCATTCAGTGAAGACTTTGTTGCAGACAGATAAAACAACTTTCACACCTGAAATAAAAAACACCACAGTGACTCCAAGCGTAACCAAAGGTATCCACGCTTTAGCAGTAGAAGTGCTTGGGAACTGCTCACAGTACTTTGCCATATATTAAATGTGCTTTCTGAATTTAACTTTTCTTGACAATTTTTATATACTACAGCAAATTACCAATCTTTTTAATATTTGCCATTATATTAAAGATGCATATGATAAAAATGTTCAGTTGCATACAGCATGCAGAAACAAACCCAATATTCTAAGGGATGTAAATACTACATTCAAACTGAGTTCAGCTTTTAATTACTGAACAATTTTTTGTCAAAAGGAGAAGTTGACACTTGGACTTCCATTCAGAATTAGTCAGAGGTAACTGCTCTGTTACTTAATCTGATAATTTCTTTGGACAAAACACTTTTGCCAGAACTAATCCTCTATGGAGCAGTCATGTTGGCATGAAATTTGAAAAGCATCTGGCGTCTTCATGTTGTTTATCAAAGTAAATTGTCAGAAAGACAGCAAGCTCACCGCAAATGTAGGCATTGGTGAAGCGTGCTTTGGATAGCAGTGGACAGGATGGTCTAATGTCACGCACAAAGCCAGCATAGACTAATCGTGATTAATTGTTAAGGTATTGTGGTATTTACTTCTTATAGGAGGTTCAAACTCCAGTGGTTGCATATTCCTGGGCTCTAGATTTTCCTTGTTAGTAAGAAAATACATTGTTCTAATAGAAAAATCTTATTTATATTAAGACAAAGCTGTTTATTTTGATGAAAAAACTACTAATGAACAAAAATACTAGCTGTGCATACATGTAGAAGAGCAAGATGTTAATTGCTATTTAAACTGCGGGAACATCCAGCAGGGTAGCTTAGCTGGGGGATCCAGTGTGATAGATGCTGTGCATGAAAACTACATGCTTTACCCAAGTCATTTTCAAAATAAGAACTGGTTTACGAAAAGCTCTTGTCTGACACTGCTTAATTTAATGGCGTTCAGATGTGGCGTTGGCAGCAGTTCTGGTTCCAGTGCTGGTGATGGTCTTCACTACTCTGATTCTTATCTTGGTTTGCGCATGGCATTGGAGAAACCGGTAAGTGAATGGATTAATAAAAGTACTTTAAATGAATGTTAGTCTAGTGCATGGGAATGAAATATTCTGCATGTATTGCTATGGGAACTACATGGCCCACACTTCTGGAAGGGATTATTTTTTCAGAACTGTATTCTCTTTGTGAGAAAATGTTTGATTTGAATCGCTAGCACAATGAAGAGTGCTACTCTTTTTGTAAATTACTATTTTTGTAAATATTTTCATTTTTAGTGCTTTTACTGAAAACCGATTTCACAGTAGCAGCAGACTGGTAATGGCAAGCCAGGTTACTGGTGGTTTTACTTTAAACTTGAGGACTGGTTATAGCCAAGGTGACAGTTGCTGAGCATTAATGCATCTTCTGATAAGCAGACTAGATAAAACACACTTTTTCTTTCTCTCACAGCAAGAAAAAAACTGAGGGCACCTATGATCTACCTTACTGGGATCGTGCAGGTAGCAAAATAATTTTATGAAATCCTTTACTTGGCATTCCTGGTGTATTGTATATTTCAAATTGCAGTAACAGATGATTTCTACTAGCAGAAACTTCTCTACTGCTGACTAGCTTAGATGGTAGGGAAAGTGAATGCTGAACTTTCTGTCTGGACAGACTTAACTGTTTTATTCTCTGAATTTTCTTCAGAAATGGAAAATACCTCCTGCTCAAGCTTACAGCTTCAGCCTGTTTTTTTTTTGGTGAAGTATAGAACCGCTTAATTACAAGAAGAGTCCCCTCATTTATCATTTATCAAAAATCATTTATGAAGAATGTTTTTGTACATTTGATAGTCACATTTCTGGTACATTTTTTGTCCTGGAAGAAACCTTTCATCTTGGTGTATGAGGCCTGTCAAGTTTTATCTTTCTTCATTGCCCTATTAACATGTGGGATTGCTTGTATCCCCTTTTAGGTATCTTTTCCATCTTTGCTCTTTTGTGCCCCATTAGCTTAAGGTCAGACAATTCCACAGCGCAGCACTTTGCAAGTGTTCTGGAAACTCTTGTGCTACAGCATAAAGAGCTGGTGCAGCAGTTGGGTTATTACTGTCTGTATGACTGTGCTTCATTTTTCTGACCTTGTGCTGAAAATTTCCACATCTGTGGGTTTGTTCACTGGCAGTTTTAAGTATAACCTTATCCTTTAGACAAGAAACCTTTTAATGACCTTATTTTTATTTATTACATGTCCATTTGATAGGTGACAGCATTGTTGCTTTAGAATGTTAGAGTCATAATAACCTGTATTTCAATGTTAATGATGGATGGGCTAATTTTTTTCTTGCTTGTTTAAATTTAAATGTTCAGGATGCAGGTCTCTTTTAAAAAGGACATTGAAATTTGGCAAAATGCAATATCAAAGAAATGTTGCTACGCTTCTCTGTGGAACCTCTGTCTGTGCCCTCCCACAGGCTCCCTCATATTTTGTTAAGCACTGTTCTGTGGTTTTGAGTCTGCTGATTCTTGGACTTTACCTACAGGATGGTTTCTTGCAGCTAAAATGAAGTATATTCATGGACAGCAAAACTGGAATGGCTTTGGCTGCTGGGGGAGAGGAAGGGGAATAATGTAACAAAGGCAGCCCTCCCGCCCAAGAAAACTTTCATGACCACAGTCACTCTTTATCAGCTCCTCTAAAGTTAAAAATCCTCTTCAGGTTTTTGCAAATATTCACTAAAATATTCACTAGCTTTTTTAAACAAAGTGAATTAGAAATACTAACCACCAGAACCACACTAACTCAACGGACTCCTAGGTTATAACTGAAATTGTCTAAAAAATTGTATAAATACTGGATTTACAAACTGGCCTCCTGGCTGACTTTGTAGTATTTCCTCTGTTGTATTCTATGAGTTTATGCATGTGATGAGTAGGACCAGCACTGCTGCTAACGGACACTCGGGGACAGATTCACTAGACTACCCCAGCAGTTCTGCACGTGTTAATGTCTGCAGTGGGAGCAGTCAGGCAAGTCGACTGGGTGAGAGTAGTGTTTTCACCTCTGAATATTCAGTCTGCCATAAAATATTTTAATATCTTACAAACTTGGGATCGTGCAAATACTGATAATTGATTTGTTTATCCGCTACTCCAAAATAACGATATGGTGTCAAACACTGTAATAGCTTAAAACACAGTACATAGGCTTTTTTTTTTTTTTTTTAAATCCTTGTGAAGGGTGGTGGAAAGGAATGAAGCAGTTTCTCCCTAACAAATCAGCAGAACATGAAGAAACTCCTGTACGCTACAGCAGCAGTGAAATTAGTCGCCTAAGACCAAGAGAAGTCCCAACAATGTTGCAGACAGAATCTGCAGGTACTTTGTTGTTGTTTTCATGGGCTCTGCAGTATATACAAAATGCCCCCCAAAATGCCAGGAATTTGGCTACATTTAATTATTTCCTGTTTGTTTTGTGGAGGAGAAATGAATAGTTCTGCTGTAAGTGCATTTCTTAAAACATAGGCCTTTTCAGATCTGTTCTGAGTACTATGAAAGTATGTATTAATTGACTGATGACGTGATGTGATGTGGACAGACAGCACTTTCCCAAGTTAATGCAGTAACTGAACGCTGCTTTACCTAAACGACATAAAAGATGGACTGTCTCTTTAGCCATGTTTACATGCATTGAAAATTCACCACGTTGTCTTTATGCACAAATCCGAAATGTGGCATTTCGTTCCCTACATGGACAGTAGGACTCAAGTCATCCTTTTGATCTGGAAGATGAGTTACTGATAACAGCATGTGCCCTTCACTTGGTGAACCAGTCATTAGAGGAAGATGACTGACTTTGCCTTTGGTTCTGTGCATGCTGATGGCAGAAATATGCAGACATGCAGGAATTACAGCTTCACAGCAGGCAGAATCAATTGTCTTTTTGGCTGCTTGTCTGTTTTTACACAGCTAGCCAGTTTTCTCACCTCCAGCTTTTGTTACTCAGATTATCTGTCAAGCTAGAACATCTCAGCCAACCACATGCAGGCTCCCCCCTTCAGAGGACAAACCCTCCACCCCAAGGACCACTTCTTTTCCGAAGCCAGCCAGGATGATTTAATTTATTTTTAATTTTGCAGGGAAGCATGTTTCAAAAGAAGACTTGGTTTTGAGCAGATTTACAACACGGGAAATTGTAGCTCACAAGGCAAGAAGTATAAACCTGAGAAGTCAGGATGTTGTAGTGTAAGCTAGCCAACAGCTTTATCTATTGGGTGAAAATAACTTTTTTTTTTGCCAAAGCACCTGGATGTGGCGGACAGCAACTGACCACTGGTTTGATCTAGGATAATAATCTCTGTTGACAGGATGTGTTTAATGTGTTGCTGCTGTAAGAAAAATTTCTACTAAGTGTATTTTTGTTTTGTTTTGTTTTGCTGGGGTTTGCAACACAGAGTATGCTCAGCCACTGGTAGGGGGCATTGTCGGCACACTTCATCAGAGATCAACCTTTAAACCAGAGGAAGGGAAAGAAGCAAGTTACGCTGATTTGGACCCTTACAATTCACCTATACAAGACGTCTATCATGCGTATGCTGAACCACTACCTATAACTGGACCAGAATATGCAACTCCAATAGTCATGGACATGTCCAGTCACCCCAGCACCCCTCTTGGCATTCCTTCTATTTCCACCTTCAAAGCTGCAGGGAATCAAGCTCCTTCACTGGTGGGAGCTTACAATAAACTCTTATCGAGGACAGACAGCGCATCATCAGCACAGGCACTGTACGATACACCAAAGGGGCAGCTGGGGCCAGGTGCTGCAGACGAATTGGTGTACCAGGTACCACAGAGTGTGGCCCATTCCACTGGGAGTAAGGATGAACTAAGTTAGCTCATGAGTAAGGTAGGATGATGGCAAATGTGGCTTGTTTTTAAAAGCCAGTTCTGTAAAGCTGACAGTTTCATTTCTTAATCACACTGTTTTGATATTGTTAGTCTTAAGTAATACAATGGTGATGGTGAACCAAAAAATGTGGTATTGGAGGTCTGGGAGACCAGTAATTCTGCCTTTTCTTAAGCTGTATATATAATTACAGCTTGTCTCCTGCAAAACTATGGACTTTTTTGGACTTTTATTTTTTTTACTACTGTACAATTGTCTGTCAGACATGAGAGAAGAACTCTTCAAGATTAGCTTCAGTAATTCATAGATGTGAATGATAAATTGGGAGAAACAACTGTTTAAAGTACAAAGGCCAATAATTTCTTGCTAATGGTACTATTGCGGGGGGGGGACAGAATCAAAACTCCTAACTTTATAAAATCTGTGCATAAACGCTATAGCTTCTAAAATTTATTTTACCCTATAAAATGCATGTGCAACCTTGGACTTTAAAAATAATATCAGGACTGATGGCAAAAATCCCATTAACTTCATGGCATAAAATAGTCTTGATTGTAAATTGTTATTTTTGGCTTTTGTTCACAGGATTGGGAATTGTGGGCTGTGTGCTCCTTAGAAGTTTCCCATCATTTTTGTTAGCCTTCTAGACCTAAAATCTGCTGTCTGTACAATCAATTTTCTTTTCTGCCTCATCTCCTTAAGCCACTTAGTCTTGTTCCCTTCTAGGGATAGAGTAGGTACAGTCTAAGTCTTACACGCAAATTACACAACTGCTCTTGCATTGTCTCTGCTAGGTGAAGGCTACTCTGACTAGTGTCTGCCTTGAATTCAAACTTCTGCAGGAAGTTCAGGGTGACTTGAGTTCAGAGAGGTTCCCTCTCCCCCCAGCAGTCTCTCTTGTTGTATGTTAAGATGTGAGCATATATAAAGAAAGATATGTATATACTTTTGTGAGTGCTCGAGGAAGCACACAAATATTCTAATGGTGCATAGTTTGTGTTAATACATGCATTTAGCACATATGGTACATTTTAGCACAATTGGAAAACTGGCCCTAGGGCTTTTCTTATGATTGTTCTTAGTAGAAGTGTAAAAGATTCCAAAACCTTTGCCGAGAACAATTACTGTTCCAAAGAGTGTCAATTTTAGAAGTATTTAATCGAATTTGTATCTTTTAAACGTTCCAGTTTTCTCTTCAATGAAACACTGCAGCCAGTCTTCTACTTGAGATAACATAGACTAGTTTTATCTAGGTAATCACAAAATGAAACAATTTGGATGTCACTTTTTATCTTGTTAGAAACAAAGCACAGCTTTTTAACATAAACAAGTAGTAGATAAAAAAGTTCTAAAATAGCTTTATTTTTATTGTAACAGCACTGTTGGGAGGATGCTGAATTAATTTATAAATGTGAAAGTCCCTAGCTACACATTAGCCCAGTTTTATGGACTTTAATGGTTACTGTTTGTTTCTGTAATGTAATTCAAGTCAGCCTTCTTTATTGCCCATGGACTTTATACTAGGTGGATAACATCCAAATCAAAACTAAAATACTGTTCAAGAGGACTGCCACCATGCGTTTGTACCAGTACAGCATCCTGACTTAACACTTGAAAATTTTTTTTGTACAGAGGCTGTATATAACTCAGTAAACCAAAATTTCTTGTGGCCTATTCAACATCTAGAAAGAATGTTGTTATACACACTCTGCTACCTTAAAACCCAATTCTACATTTTTTTCATCATGAGAAGAATGATTACTTTTTTTTTTTTTTAAAGTGGGAGCCTAAGTCTAAATCTGAATAGGCAAGTAAGGTTGGTATATAGGACCTATTCACGAAAAGGAAATTCCTGCATATAAGTTGTATTTTTTATGTTATTGCAACATTTTGTGCTTGATAAAGCTAGTTTGCAATCTTGCAAAAGCTAGTTTTGCTTAAACAGGTAAGTATGTGTTCTTACTCATAAGTAGCAATTATGACTTTGAAATTACCTGATATTATTTGAAAGGGGTGGAAGATTATTTGTTTGCACCGAGATGTGACATACTTATTCCAACAAGTTAAGAAACCTTTGAGCTTTTAGGCTTAGAAAAAAAAATCTGCCATAAAAATGAATAGTTATGTTCAAGTCAGTAAAATTAACACTCTTGGAAACCTGCATTTAATTTTTACTGTAGGCCAGGTATGGTATAACTGTGGGTACACTGTAGGCTAAGACGGTGTAAGAATTAAAGAGCTTCTGTACAGTGGGTTATTTTTAAGCAACCATAATGCAGTTTCATTATCTGAGCAGCATAAGCTCTTGACTGGAATGGTTGTTTTTAAGAACGGAATTAAGCTCCTTTTCTGAAAGAAATTGGTCTCATGCTTTGCTCCCTGCTTTCAACTTTGAACATTCTATCTGCTAGGGCTAAGTTTGAATATGTAACAGTTGGGTTTAAGATGTATGCTATGAACTGTTAAACATTGATTCCCAAACGTAAATTGCATGACACACCTAAGATTAGCATTCTCCTGTGTGCCATGCAAGCAGAGGTACATTTAATGGGTCTCTTTTCTACACATGAAGACATATGGATACAAAATGTATTTCGATCTTGTTTGGCTTGAGTATTCTCCCAGAATGTATGTTCTTACCTCAGCATGTATTGTAGTTGCTCAGTATTTGTATATGTTGCTAGAAATTAGAATGTATAAATAGTGAGGTTTTTTAATGTATGTTAAAAAGTATTTTAAATAAATTGTACATACACATATATTATGCTCAGTATGTTTGTATTTAACAACCCGCTTTAATATCTAAATCACTTCTACTTTGGAAATGCCAGGGTTATTTAACATACTACATCTGGGGTTATGCCCTGCCTCCAAGAGTTGCATTGCACTATTTCCTGGCAGGAGGTGTATGTAGCAAGCAGCCAATGCAGGGAGGAGTCTGTCCCCTTCGTCCCACCAACCATTAGAAGTAGTAAACTGGCACTTACCGGAGCTCTCCTCGAGGTGGAAATATGCTGCTGGGGCAAGTCGTATTTTACAGGCAGGATCTTCTCTGGAGTTACCTGCTGCCAGAATGCTGGTTCTGCAGTTCTGTCTGACAAGCTGAGGCACCGCACAGGCAGCTGCCCTGTGTTAGTGTAAAGAGAAGATCAGGCTCTGGTCCAGTATATCCGACTGCTTAGGTGCAGAGAGAATCCCTCACCACCAGTCAGCATATCACCACCTCTGTGCTAGCAGAAGGGCTGCTAGTTTATTTGTCAGGCAGACCATAGATACTTTCCAGTTACTGACAAAAATTCTGCTTTTGCTTTCAAAGCTTTCCACTTTTTTTTTTTTTTTTTTTAATTCTTGCACTACAGTTCCTAAAATAAGGAACTCATAATTACTTTTTTTTCTGCAAGTACAAGATTAAAATTGGATCCTAAATGGCTTAGTCCTGTCAAATTGAAATGATCCATTTAACATTTCCAGCAGACTGCATTAAGCTTCCCTGTATGCATTGACCACTATTCTAGAGTGCCTGTTCTGAAATGGGACAGCTATCTCTGTAAGGCAGAACACATGCCATTTCCTTAGCTCTCTCTGCACCTTGTTAAACATATATTTTGTGGGAAAAGCCACTCACCTGTAATAAATGCTGTTACTGCAGTTTGGGCTGTCTCAACTTCATTTTTAAGGTTTTCCATGTCTTGGGTGATGGAGATGTAGAAAAAAATGGAAGCAAAAATGTATCTGATTTCTGAAAATGTTTCAGGAGCAGAAAGCACTGTACTTTTACACATCTTACTGTGCACAAAAATCTCCTGAAATAGGGTTTTTTTTTTTTTTTTTTTTTTTCCCCTTTTGTTACTTTCCCACAAATGCTGGGGGTAATTCTGGTAAAAAGCCCAGCAGATGTGCTAAAGTTAAAAGGCCAAACATTCTGGTCACTACACAAATAGAGCATTATTTCCAGGAAGAAAAGCTCCTGAAAATATAAAGTCTTTCATGTAAATGAAATTTGTCCATCATCCATAACAATGAGTGTTCACGTTTGTACTTTGTTTTATACTGATGAAAAGAAAACATACACTTGCAGTAAGCACTCTTTTCCTTCTGCATGGGGAGTTCACAGGTGTCTCTTGGCAAGCTGGAGGAAACTCCTGTCACTCTACTACACACTTCAGATTTCTCTTAGCAGTAAAACTTCAAAGAAAGAAATGTACTTTACTCAAAATGGGTGATGCTGACCTGTGAGGATACTAGCACTAAGGAATTTTTACTGTATGTATGTGATAGTCCTGTCAAGGTCAGCTTGGTAAGTTGCCACTCCACACTTTTCCTTAGGTAAATTGTAAAACAATTATTGATAATGCAATCAAATACACCGTGGTTCAACTTTGAAATGCACAACTATTCGATATTATGAAACCACACAAAATCTGATCTGAAAAACTTGAAACTGGTGTCAGTTTTCAGCATACCCAGTTGTTTAATACCAACAGCTGGCTCTGCTGCCTTGCAAAATGGAAAGAAACACTATTTGTTTTCACATGTAATGACGCTACTGCATGTGAAATTGGAAGAAAAGACCTTACCTACATTCACATTTAAATGGCAGAAGCCTAGATCAACTTTCAAGTGTACTTCTGTCTACACGCTGAACTTATCTAGAATGCCTATGCAAACAACTCTATGGTCAAATAACAGTGGAATCACAATCTACCTATAAAACAAACTCAACATGAAATAATGTTGTGATTCCTTTAGCTTTCTTACCTTTGTATGTGGCTTTAAGCAAGACAGAGTCCAAAACAGTCAGGATGTTATTGAAGAAGAAAGTGGAAGTCTACAGTCAGGTTTCATACTAATACAATGATGTAATATCTCTATTCAGACTGAACATATGATGTAGGAAAAAAAAGATTTCCTCAAGTGACAATTGTCTACTCTTGCAGCTTGCTTACACTAACAAATGTTCCTCACATAGTTTATTTATGGACTATTATAAAATCTTACATTATTTTGTAAGTGCCTGCAGGTTGGTTGCCTTGCTCCTGAACATGGTGCTGCTTCACAAGATTTTAGCTCTTCAAAAACAGCTTTTGGTGACAATGGGATGAGTGCCAGAGTCCCTTCTGTTCAGGAAGGCTCTTTCTTATTGGACATAACCTAGTACACGATCCTTCCTGAAACAAAAGCAAAAAAAAAAAAAAAATTTTTTTGAGTTTTACTACTAAAAAGAAAGAATCCATGGCTTATGTATCAAAGCATCTAAAACAGTTGATAAAAATACACAGATTATTGGTTAAAGTATTTCTTCTTAAGTCATAGAAATAGGTCTAATGCAGGCCATTCTGAAGGTTTATTTTATAACGTCTCAAAAGTAGATTCAAAGATATGCTGCATACTGCTTCACCTTCATAAATCATGGTGGATTTTTTTTGCATCAAAAAAAAAAAAAAGGCAACCTTGTTCCTGCAAAAAATGGTTTGTCTCTTCACTTTACCCATCTCTGAAGCAGACCACCCTGCTTACATGAGTAACAACTCTATTAGGAGAAGTTACCAAACAGCAGGATTTAGTAACAAAGTTAAAGCTGAAGTTGTTGTAAATGAATATGGTCAGACTTCGTTTTAGTGTCTCGGGGGGGAAAGCAGGATGTCCAGCCAGCAGCGTGACTGCCTGCTACTACTATGGCTTATTGGTAGTTCCTCCGTTAGTAGCAACCCACGTTCTGCATTCGGAAACTGCCAGGAATCTGCTGTGACCTCTCCTAAGCGCACCAAACACAAAAGTGCTGAGGGAGGCACTGAACCTCACTGCCTGGTCACCAAAATAGCCAAACAGCACAGCTACGTACAGACTCGCAGAATCATGAAGTAGGTTTCCTTTGCTCCCACAAAAAGCCTCAGCCTTATTAAGAAATAAACAGTTGAAATTCTTGCACCAATAATTACTTCATTTCACATTAAGGAAAAAAGCAACTTTCAGCATTCGTCTTATACTGCTTCGCACTCACAGTGAGTTACTTTCTTACCATTTCTACAAGTTTTTGTATTTTCTTCCATTGTATCAGTACAGCCATTGCCTGCTGTACATACTATTAGTACAGGTATTAATTAGTTCCTCCTGTAGAGGAGGAACTGCCTGTGAACGGAGTTAGAAGCATTTTGCCTGGGAAAGGAGAATAGCTCTTAACATGTAAGACACTAATATCTAATATGTAAAAAATATTCTCTAAGTATAAACACTTCAAAGAATGAAAACTACAGCAGGTGGAAGATGAGAGCTATTAGCTTACAGCTAAGTACCTGTTTTTGTTTCCCCCGAAATCCCAAACTATGGATGCTGAGAAAATAAATTAGACACAGGAACAGAGTTGTTTTCTCAACTTAGAAAACTGATTTCTAATAAGAAGCTATGCAGAAGTATGGAATAGTTTCTCCTGTCTTGGTCCTGTTTTGTAGAGAAAAGGAATTTTTTATGTCATCTTGTGTTCCTCTTCCCTTCAGGATAATATATGAATAAGCTTACCTAAAAAATCTATGCTGGGCTTGATTTTTCATGTGTCAAAGAGATTCTACATCCTCCCTTGTGTATCTGTAACCTTATGTTCTTTATACTCTTCTATACTCACTTCACTGAAGCTCAGTCACAAAAAACCCGCATTTTTTTGTCTAAAGGGAGGAGTTAAGTCATATTTGTTATTATCAAGATGCTTAGTACTTGCACAAGAGAAGGAAAATAATTTGTTAAAGTACATCCCCATCTGAGAAGAGCTCTGCTTACTGTACTGCATTACTACTAATCTGAAGGAAGTTAAATACAACCTTCTGTCTTTTGTCTCCTGATGCATGCTCTCCTCCGAAATATCTGACCAACTGCTGCATAATGGAAGGTTCACAAGTGAATTCTGTCCACTGCTTTGCAGTGGGAAGCACTCATTTGGGTTTCCATCCCCCAGCCACCCACTTTTTTTTTAAAAAAAAAAGTGTAAGAATGTTATTTCAAGTTTGGCTGAAATTGGCCTTTGGCTTTTGGCAAAGGAGAGAGCACAGCAGATAGACAGTGCAAAAAGCCTCACCTCCTTCAAGAAATGACAATACAAAGGATTGGGAAAGCTCTGTGGTCAGTCAAGTAGTTCCTTCCATGCAAGCAAAGCAAAAGAATGCAGCCTCAGTCAAGGCTTCTTATGAACCTCCTCAGGAAAAGAAAGCAGGTGGAGGCAGAAAGAGGAAAAAAGTGCAGCGGAAGATATTTCTGTCACAACACATACACCGTGACTGCATTAATAGTATTGAACAGCTGGTTGTACTCCCTGACATGTCAATGACTGCAAAATTCTGCAGTCCTGATTTCAGTGGAGGTTTGTAGTATCAACATGGATGGAATAGTTTAAAAGGTAAACCTTGTTTCAACAGTTAAATGACATTCCTTAGCTGCCAAAGTCATCAGAAAGCTATCATCTGTTTTGCTTTTCATGAAACAAAGAGACTACAGAAAGAGTTTATCGTAGCAATTGTTAGGAACAACTGAGGAATAGCTACAAAGAAAACAGAGCAGAGGGAATTTTAAATGATGAGGACCTTTAACATCATACTTTTGTAGCTATTCATGATCAAAAGGCAGACAAGTTTCACACATTACCTCTAAGAGGCAATAAAGAAAGTAATTAAGAGCTTGGTGCAAGCAAACCAAAAAGGCCAGTGGTATTTTATACTCCTTCATAATTCAAAGGGAGAGAAAACAAAAACGCATTTTAGCAGTGATCTCTGCTCTACCATAATTTAAAGGAAGGACAAGTTGGACTAACTGCTGGAAAACTCCTCAGCACAAGCAGAAGACTTGTGAATTACTCCAAAACCAGAGTGGACTGTCACACAAAATACAGTACAAAGAAACTGACCAGAAAAAAATAAGAAAGAATAAAGATCTGTTATAATTATCTACATTTCAAATTCTACCATTCAAGCCAACAAAGATCCTGTCCAAAACATTTGGTGCCTATCATGGCTAGAGAAGCACTTGGAATGGTAACTGTGTAAGGAAAGGCTTTTCTTTCAAGAAATCAGACTTACACAGAAGCACCAAAACCAGCAAATGGTGACTCTGTGTTTCACACTTCTCTACCCGGGTTAAGATACCTATGTCATGCATTTGGTTTAATGTTTTAACAGTTTCAGTCAGATTTATTCCAAGTTTGTTCTAATAAACAATACTGCTAACTGAGCAATGATGGTGGAGGTTGCAATAGACAGGACCTATTTTGTTTACTTAAGTTAATTTATTTATTTAGAAAAAGATGTGGCCACATCATTAGGGATCCACTGAAAAGGGGAAGCAACTAAGCCTTCCTGGGACGTGTGCAGCTTCCAGACTCCAGGGTGGGACACGGCGCAAGGACAAGAGCTCAGAAAGGAGCTGGGCCCTGCAGTTCAGACTCCACTGAGAGGAGCTGGGAGCCGACAGCTGCCACCACAGCACACGAGTGGCAGAGAGAGCATCCAATGGGCTGGAGAGTGCCAACCCAGGCAGCACTGAAACCAAGCCTGAAACCAAAAGTGAAGCTTGAACTGAGCTGAAACCTACACTACAAAAACACACAGGATTTATGATGTCTTTAATTGTTTTGCCTTACTTAGTCACTTTATTCTCTCCTTTTTAAGTTGCTCCAGCTTTTTGAATTGAAAAACCCTTCTGTTCTTTAGGGAGCTCACTGTAAGTAGAGGTCCAGGGAAATCCAACACAAAGCTCTACCCCATCACAAAGCTTCTACAGAAATTGCATAGGAATGAGAAATGTATAATTCACATTCTCAACAGTCTAGCAGATAATAGTACCTTAAACAGAAGTGCATAAAGACATGAAAAAAGTACCTGCCTTGAACTGCTATTTGATGTATGGTTTAATCTCATGACACAGCAGAGAAAATGTCTGATTCATGGGACTCTTGCTGAGGTTCAAGATTTGCTTGTAGCTCCAGCTGGGAAGACAAAGTATTCTATATCAGATATAACAGCATGGTAAAACACAAAAATGTAAACTCATTTGTACACATGAAACAGGTATGACAGAATATATTCAGGACTCATTCAGGATTGCAATTGCAGAACAAAAATAAGAACATTCTCCAGACACTGAGCTAAAACATTGCAGACAAGTCTCTGCTTTTTTCTTCAGATTTTATGAAAAATAATGAAATCCCAGAGGAAGTCCCTAAACTATCGATATTAAAAGGTAACTTCATCCAGCACCTCCTTCTGCCCAAGACGACTGATTAATTGGATGTAAAAACTTGCATTTTTCAGTAAAGCTCAAATGCTTCACAACTTTAAGAGACTTCCCAGCCCCAGTTTCATGCAAAAAGAAAGCATTGCACTGGTCCAAAAACTCAGTGATGTAAAAAGGCAGCCAGAACAGGGTTCACAGCTCTCAGCCCACGTAACAGCATTTTAGCTATAACCCTTGAAAATCATCTTCCTTCAGAAAAGTGGGCAAAAAGACCTCATGTTACTATCCTGAAATAATTATGCAGCATCCTGTGTTAAGTCATATCTGGCACAATAAACACCATATAAATAAGCATGCACCACATACAATATACAGTGTTCAATTCTAGTAGATAAATTGTACAACAAAAATATTTCAGAGATTCTTACACTAACAATAGTACATTAATTACATGTGAAGAGCAGCCTTCCAAATACTGACAAATCCTTCAGGAAAAGCACATGCAGAAAGCAACGCTCGCAGCCCCCAACACCACCCTCTCGCATATATGGTCAATCCATTAAGTTTCTAAGGCTTCAAGTAAGTGATGCTTCTGATGAGGACATTCTCTTTCCCAGCAGCAGCTAGATGCCCAACATAACGTAGGTCCCACTTTTGCAGCTAGGTTCAAGTAGGACAGTTTCAATATGGTTTTTGGTGGGGCAACACACAGTGCACCACTGGAATAATTAGATCTCAGAATCTGCCTAAACAACGCATGGCAGGGGCTGAACATACAACATGCTCCAAGGAAATTCCGTTGTAACTTCTAAAAGGTTGTGGTTTTTTTTTTTTTTTTTTGCGTACACTTGCTAGGCCCTGGTTGGATTTTTTGTTCTTTACAGTGTCTTGGTTTTTGTATCACTCTTTCTCCTTTTAAACCTACCTAAAATCAATCCTTTTGTTACTAGCCTAGATGGTCAGTAGCCTAGCTTATTTTACATTCCTGAAAATATTTATAAGCATGTAACAAACCATGGGACACTTGGTTAACACCAAACACTTAAAACCCTCCTCCAACACCACGGACTTTCAGAATTTCCAGAGTTCTCTTTCAATCAAACCCAGCTTTTTGGTAATCACAGCAAACCACAATAGTGTTATTTTGACAGTAGGAAACAAAATTAAACAGGATCAAAATTCAGTAGTCGGATGTAAACAAAAAAACCCCAACATTTTAACAACATTTTAGTTCCTAACAGCAGATTATAAACAACATTTCAATAATGTTCTCACTGGAAAATTTAAAAAAAAAATGCTTTTAAGCACATTTTATAGCATTTTTTTCTAACACAGTACAGGAAGATGAAACCATGTACACAAAGAACTGTCTGTCTCCTACATAAAGCAAGCAAAAATGCTGATTATTAAACCAAACTTCTCTCATACACCTCCACTGGCAGTATTCCCACTCAAAAGAGTGGCAGATACTAAATTTGTCCGCATCGAGAGACTGAAAGCATTAGTCATTATTCCAAAAGTTTTAACGATTTTTGCATCTGCATCAGATTTTAAACTACTACAACAATGAAATGAATAGCCGCATGATAGCCAGTACTAACAAAGCTGCCTGCAAAAATGAGTTCCCTGAGTCAGCTTCAAAGATCACTCTAGATACAGTTATATTAGTATTTTCAAAACTTGTGCTTACTTCCAAATTTGACTTTTTAGAAGGTATGTGTATGACTGAATTAGCATTAAAGAATTCCAAGAATATTTTTTGCATAAGTCATGATACCAGCTCTCCAATAAATTCAAAGAAGATATCCTCTGTTACTCTCAGCTGTAAATGATGCCCTTGCTTTTTCTTTTTCTGTAATGCCAACAGCACTTTGGACATCAAGAGACTCTAACATATGTTGAGTTGGTATAGCTAATCTTTTTCCTTAACATATATCTGTGTGTTTGAGGCATTTATTTTTCTGCAAGTCTCCACCTCCAATGACTTCTCTGATTTATCAGTCTGGAGGATAGGTGCATCACAGTTCAAATGAGATGGCCCAACTATATCACTTGAATCCTTCTTCATAAATAACCCACAGTTTAAAAACTTTCTGTAGTGATGAATTACTTGGTTGGTACAAATAGAGAAGGGTACGAGGAAGCTGTTTTCCCAAGTGAACAATACTGCTACATTTTACTTTGGGGATGTTTTTGTGAAAAATGATCTATTTCTGAAACATCAGAAACATTCTGCAGGATCTTGGATGCAGACTTCTCAGAGAGAGCAGACTGACACACAGAGTTCCAAAAAGCTATATATACAATTTTACACTATTTCAACAAGTATTTTTTTCTTTCATTTTACATTGTAAGATATAGTTGACAAACTCACTATTTTCAAAATCTGCAGTTCAAACTCAGATATTTATGAAAGATCTTCATTCATATAACAACAACAACAACAAAAGCTTACCTGGCATTCCTTTTTACATGTCTTCAGAAGCAAACAGAAACGTAACATTAAAAAGTTAATTTTCTTTAACCTATCATTCACCTATGAACACATATATGAAGAATGTATTTACAACACTTGTTCATATATGCAGCTAAATGTTATAAGTAGTTCTATTGCAAGATCATACTATAAAGTTTTGCAAAATAAAAACAAGTCTTTATTTTTACATAACTTGGGGGAAAAGAACATCTGAAACCACCTTTTTACTGCATAAACCAATTATATAAAAATGCCACTGTCTTACTCAGGGTTTTTTTCCCCTATACATTTGCAAACCAGTTTTGCCACAAACTGGAAGTTTATTTCTTCATAGCACTGACAATTCCATGGAAACAAAACAAGCAGATTCCGTTACCAGCTACTTTGAGGTTGATTAGCAAAATAAGATCTGGATTGTATAATCTAAATATGCAGTGGTGAATGCTTATAAAAACCCTACTCAAAATTGACTGAATTCTGATAATGGGTTATTATAGCTTTAAACTGGAAAAATAAATTTTTTCCTTTCATATCAAATAAATGAGGTATTGTTCAGCTCAGAACATCATTATTTATATAAAAAACATTTTATACTTCTATTATTATTAAGATACATTAAGTGTACATCTTCTTATTAACAAAAGTATTTTCAGATGAAAGCTATATTCAAAAGGCCACAAATAAGTTTATCAGAGACTTCCTGCGTTTTCTACTAGAAAAGGAAAGAGCAAATGCCTGGCAAATGCCAGGATTAATCCAGCATTTTCCTCTCAGGTACTTTGTTGATCAGTGAGGATCACAAATGGTATGTGTGAATTGCATTTGGAGGGAAGCATATGTTTTGTAGGCTTACAAAACAATTTCCCTGGCTCCTTTCTAGTAAACAATAATTGTGCCCAAACTTGCCTCTTCCACATACAGGCATCTGGAATAGCTGAAACAGATGCAGACATATTGATTTAGTGATGTAAATCACTAGAAGATACCAGATTAGACACGGTACGTCGGTTGTAATTGCTTGCATGTGGTTGCCACATCACATCATCTTGTGGTTGCCTTGTTTTCACTCCTTCCTAGCTCATAGCTGGCACTGGAAACCAGTACTAAGCTAGATGAACCCGGACATGGCTGTTCTTAAGTCACTAACGTTGCCCAGTGCTACTTGCGATTTGCGAGTCCCTGGGCTTGCAGCACAGTGACTGTACGTTAGGTCCAAAAAAGCTGTTGTCTGACCACACAGAAAAACACAAATAAGAAGTAAAAAAGAAAGGAACAGTACTCTGTTCATAAAGACATAGTGCTGGAGCAGGTTTGATCTAACGCTGGGACCCGAGTACCACAGGCTCCCACGGGGGAGACTCGCAAGCCCAGGTACACAAGTGCAAAGCGTTTGGCACACAAGAGCTCAACTGCTGGCTCAGGTGAGACCAAGACCAACGTCCCCTCAGAGCTGCCTGATGAGCATGGAGGGAACGCCAGCAAATGCACCGGTTCCAAAGAGCACTTTCCGGATTCAGTGTGACGGGGTGGTGCTGTCACCTTCCCCCGACCCGGCGACGACGTTTCGGCGGCAGCTTCCTCTCCCCTCAGGCGGGGCTCTCCAGGCCGTTGGGAGCGCCCGCGCAGCCACGCACCGACCGTTGCCACCACGCGCCCTCAACCGCCCGCCCACCTGCTCGAGGTACCCTACACCACAGCCATTGCGGCGAGCGGTATTTTTATGACACCCCTCCCATCCTTCCCAGCTTCTCCGAGCCCCATTGGCTACAACGAGCACCTATCCTCCCGCGCGCCGTTCCTCGATTGGCTCAGCCCACCGCCGGTTAGCGCAGGAGCCCGCCCCCTGGCGACAGCACGCGCCCCGCACGGCTGAGCCGGCGGCTGCAGCTGGGCGGGAATTCGCAGCGCAACGGCAATAAAGGCACGCTGGCCAAACCGCCGGGCCGGTGTATATGCTAAGGAGTCGGGGTCCCCGCTGGAAGGGGAGGCTCAGCAAACACGCACCACAGCAGCCAAACCAATGGCTCCTCTACTGATAATACGGTTGTATTTCAGTCCCATTAAGAAGGTATACGAGTGCAGTATGGTGCAAAATTTTGGACCAAGCCAGCATCAACCCAACCGCCATTTCCTACCGTAAGAGCAAATGGTTTTACTCTTAGCACACTAAAGTCTAAAGAACAAGTACACTAAAGACTTGCCGTTTTCATTGTTATCGAAGGAAATCATGCTCTGCCTGCCTGTATCCTCCCCAAAATAACTTTTGAGTAAAGTTTAGCTGAGGAAAACTTGCCAACATGTTGGTGATATTTACAGTTGCAACTTTTATGAAATCAGTGGGGTAATATGCAGAGTAAAGGCCCCCTTAGTTTCCCACTGAGGGAAAGCCTCCAGAAACAGCTCTGTAAAATCACGAAACTGCCCGGGGACTGGCATGGTCCACCCAGCCACTTCCAATGCTTCAGCTCTGATCAGCGCTTAGATCTCCCGCCACGAGATGACATGCAGCCTAGGGAAAACAGGCTTCATAAACTTCACAGGTGAAAGAACTACTTGCCTTTCTCAATATTGTGGTATTTCAGTACCAGCATCAGGCAAACAAACTACCTGAAGCAGAAATGAACGAGACAGAGTGAAGACAGCGTTAAAAATACATGGCTCAGGCTGCCTTGTTGCTTAAGAGCTACTGGTCCACTTCTTACAAAAGAAGTAGGGCCTAGGATCCAAAGTGGCGGCAACTCCATTAACTTCAGTACACTCCTGAAACTTTAAAATTATACTCACCCTGTAGGAAGGAAATATTTTTGAATCAAATAATTACTGAATCAAAGTCATTCCTGAAAATAATCAATCTTTCAGAACACTAAGAACACTTAAAATTACACCTGACACACTTATACTTCATTTCTTTCTACAACATGATCACTATCACCTATGTGAGAAGTGCAAATTGTGTTTTTGCAGTGAAAAATTCCACTAAGTTTGCTTAATTGGACATTGGGGTAGTACAGGCAGGTAGGTGGTTTTGCAAGATAAGGGGGAAGTGTCTGTTGCTGGGCATGGGGAGAAACTGGGGAGTTGGTCAAACCAAACTGTACATACAGGACAGAGTAACAAGCGTTCGGTAGGTTGTGAACCTGGAGTTCACAAAACCTGGAGGAAACAGGGGAGGACCCTAGCGTCAGGGAATAGGGGATATAAGGCTATGGTGTATCTCCTCTGGGCCCTCCTGCTTGTGGGATGCCCGCCATTGCAATTGCGAATAAATAATCCTTCACTAGAGATCCTGTCTCTGGAAAATTATTGAGATATTTCTCACACCTGTTAGGTGGATATGAGAATTCCTGACAAAACAGGTAAGTTTCCAGGCAAATCCCAAGTTTAAAAAGGTAGTCTATTCACTTATGCTGTGCAACACATTCCATTTCAGTCAAAATCCTGAAAAAGCCAAAAATGATAAAAGTACCCAACAGGCTTGTGCTCTGTCTTCTGATTATCCTACCTCCCTTTGAAAAGCAACTCTTGACCTTTTTAGTTAAGGCCTGGCTTTCCAGTGGTTGCCTGAGGTGAAGTTATGAACTCAGAAACCTGAATGACAAATGCCTCAAGCTACAGCCTAAAAGTAATTGGCACAATTACAGTTTATATATCTGTTAAGAAATTCTTGTATTTAACTCATTTTATCAGTAACAAAAATATGCAGAGATAAAATCTTATCCATAGCTTTAACTTCTTAGCTCATAAACTTCATTCAGGATCAATGCCTTTTTTATGATTAACTGCAAAGCCAGAAACAACATGAGAAACGCATGAAGAAAGCTTGTCGAAATACTCTGTGATCGTTGCTGGAGCTCATGAGACCCAGCAACTGTGATCTTAAAACACAGAAATTTGCCTCTAAGCACTGGATTTTTTTTTTCCTTACTGAACACAGCAAACAAAACCCCATGCTTTGGTCTGCAGGGTCAGAACAGAGATGGCTGACACCAAAATTATACGTGAACACAACTGATGCTTGTCTGTCCTAGATCCTGATCTCCAGCCCTGGCTTATTAATCATCAGAAGGTAATAGACCTTAGATGCAGAAACCTATCTGCTTTATAGGCTAATTCTTGTAAGGTTTGGCTGATTACTCACTGGTTATTCTTGCACTATTTTTACTTCTAGTGTTAAAGTAACGGTGTTGCAGTCAAAGTAACAAACTGAGCATAGAACCAGGGTAAAAACCAGTAAAATCTGAAGCAAGTTTCACAAAACTGATAGTACTTCAAAAGGTGCTTTCTGTGTAAATTCCATTTGTAAATAAAATTGCCAGGATCTCAACTAAGACAGATCAGCAAAACGTAATGAGTTAATAAAAGCATTCATGCCACCACTTCATTTGTCCATGGACTGCTGTTCTTACGACCATACATCATTTTGTCAGCCTCCAGAATACATAAACCACACACTGCTAATTCACACAGCGCTGCCTTGGTGCTCTTCACACTCCCTTACCTTCTGTACCTTTCTGTAATTTACCTCTGCATGCAACTCAGACCACCAGCTAGGTCTGATGCATGGCAAGCCATGAAGACGTCCTGACAGCACTTGCTGATTTCAGCACAACATCCCAGAGGGGTCTCAAACGCTTTCTGGATGGCCCACACTTGGATGGCACAACACCGGCCAGCGAAAGCCAGCCCACGCAGGCAGGAACGGTAACCTCATTACACCACTTTGAGACGCATTCTGCCACCCACCAGGATGAAGCACTGCTGGCGTCAAGCGCTAAATCACGGCTTCCGCCCAGTGTCGGGGGACACAGCGCTGCTGTCCTCTGCCGCCCTGACAGATTCCTTGGCACACCCGCTGAGGGGAGGGGTGTTATTAGCTGCAGATGTTATTATTGTCCTGAGCTGTTGTGAAGCCTTTCTCTGCACTGCCAAGTAATAGCTGCCACATCGTACCTCAGAGGCAGTGACAGCAGCTCAGTACACGTCCCCCAAATGTTAACTTGTTAGGACAACCGGGGCTGTGGCCAGGGTTAGACACTACTTCCTTCCCTTCTCCTTTTAACCACCCCATTTTTCTTGACACATTTGTTTTTACTGCGCTTTCAGGTTCATTATCAATAATAATACAGTCTGTAGAAAGCCCAGACATTCATGCAAGTTTTTAGAGAAACCTTTTAGAACTTTTAACCTAATTGTCAACTCTGAATCTCCCAGTATTGTAACTGGGAACAGCTTCTCATTATGCACAGGAATCATCATGGGAAAAGGGCAAATAACTTGGGATAGCTGGGTCTGACAGTAGAAAATACCATTTTTTCACAAGTTGTTTTTTAATTGTTTCAGTTTGAAAAGGATCATTTCAGGGACTTTAATGCACAGATACAATGGCTGCAGTTGAGTGGGAGTATAACTAAATGACCATCTTTCTTCTTGTCTCATGCAGCATGTATGTCAAGAGTACAGAGCACATTCTCTGTAGATACACAGATATTTTCATTATGGCTGTCCAAAATACAAGCTCTCCAGGGCATGAGCAATTCCTGTTTCTTTAACTATGGTTTTGATCTGGACCAAACCATTCCAAGGAGCTTCTTGTGAACAACTAATTCCAAAGGAAAGAGACACTCCCAGAAACAGTGAAGCAAGGTGTTTCCAAAATGAACCATACTTCCCCTGGACCCTGCAGCTGCTGAGGAAGACGGGTATTAAAAAAGTTTAATTTAGAAGCTCAACCAGCTCCTGTCCCCAGACTTCTGGGACCTTCGTCACCCTGCCAACTGCCCATGAGCTCTGGACCTGGCTGCCATTTCAGAGACACCCCTGGTGTCTCGGGGTCCAAGATACAGCCTTGCAGTAGGAAGCCTGGAAGTCTAACCCTGGGCCCAAGAGAGACTTTACATTTATACAGTTTCTCCCACCTAACAGTAACAGAGAAAGAGCCACCCACAATCCTCTCCTGCAGATACTTCTACTCACGACCATCTCCCATGATCAGTAGGGGCTGTAGAGACTGTAGGTCCACTATATCTAACAGGAGCCAGAAAAAGAAAAGGGCATTTGACAACTTTTGCTTTTTGGTATTCAACTCCCAAGGCACTTACCTTTTGATATCATTTAATATTGCCTCTTACTTGCACTGGACCATAATCAGCCCTATTGTCCTTTTCCTCTCCTAGCTGGCTGCATGTGGGAAGGGAGAGAACTTTCTTATGCATTCATGAAATGTAAGCAAAAGCCAAACAAGCCCCACTCTTCCTTTGCCTGGCTTCCCATAGCCTGGGGAGAGAGCAGGACACAGAGCAAACAAAAACTGTTCAACAACCCCTCCCTGGCAAACAACAGGCCACCAAGGCAAAGGCAGTTGCCCAAGGCACTCCCAGATCACAACAAAATTGTTCTTGGAATTGTAGGGAATAACGCAATTAGAGAGAACTGTGTCAAAACACCTTAGCTCAAAAACTAAGCACTGTACTTCAGAGTGCATACATATACTATCCATTGAAAGCCAAGAAATTTTTTTACGTAACTTGACTGCTCCCCAAAGGCATACAGGCTTTACAGATCACATGCCATGATAAAATCTTATGGCATCTCAGCCAAATTTCTTTGCCTCCTATCCAAGAGCAGATAAAGTACTTTGCCCCTTCTACCATTCTTCCTCCTTGTGAAAGTACCGTCTTCTTTTCAAACCAGCTCTCTCTCACATCATGCTGCTCTCAGCCAAGGAAGACAGCACTTTCCTATCATGTGAAGCAACTGCTTTCTCCTATTTTAGATCTAAACTTAAATCTGAATTGATATGCAGTCTCTCTTCACAGTATCAAAATTTTCCAAGACCTTCCTTTCCTGAACTGGTCTCCTTGACTTTACTTTGGTATTAGTTTGATTTCTCAGAAAAATGGGTTTTAACACTGTAATGCATCATTAAAATACATGGTGCTCCATCCACATACTGTTATTAATAATCTCTATGCAACACAGCTGTTCACATAAAACAGATTCAGCATGTAACTGATTTTTCCAGATTCTATAGGTCTGTGATCATGCTAATGTTTCACATGAAGGACTCATCCTTTTATTTTTAGATGAGATAAGCAAATCTCTATGTGAAAAATCAAGCAAGGCAGACAGATATTGGATGTGTGTGTGTGAAACTGTAAAGCCTGAAAAAGACTTGAAAAAATTCTGTAACTGAAGTACTACTGAAATATCCTGTAATTCCTCCCTCAGTTTTATGTCTCTCTATATAGATATAGATATATACACCATTAATGAAATTCAATCCTAAAGGGAGCTAGCAACCAAAAGCAGCACAACAGTTTTAGACATTAAAATACAGCTCTCTCTTATGCCTCTCTGCAATTTAGAAATGAGATTTAAATTGCATATAAGGTTTTTTAAAAAGTGGAATCCTTCCACCTCCAGATATTTTTGCCACTGTTAAAACTGAACTACAGAACTTCAGATGATAAAATCCTCCCATGTGTAACTGTCATCTTCAAAATTACAAATTAAAACACATACTTAAAAACAGAAAGAAAACAAACAAACAAACAAAAAAAAAACAAAAAAAAAACCAAAACAAAAAAACCAGGAACTTATATCCCATTTAGCTCACCTGTTTTAGTCCATGTTTACCATATAAATTTAGTTTACATCTAGTAACAGGAATCCTTTGTCCAGTGCTCCAATTACTAAATATCCACACCCAAAAGAAAAAATTTGCAATAAATAATGTCTTCCTTTCTTTCTCTGCCCTAGAAAAAGATGGGGTAAAGAAAAAACAACAACAACAACAAACCACTTTCTACTACTTTAAGCATTTATAGTATCATTAACTTGGGTCCACCAAACTTAAACCCCATTTCTGACATGTATCTTTCTCTTTTCTGAGAGAGAATGAAATAGGCATATTTGCATCAGCTCAGAGGGGCTGTGTATGTAACAATGATGCAAGATAATGCTTTAAGTAGTTGTAACAAAGGCACAAGTATTTTCCTGTGAAAGCAAAAATATATGTTGAGTATTATGCTATTTTCTGAAGTGCTGGCATCTGTAGGAAAAGGATTCAAATGATCTAAATAATTTTGATATGCCAAAATATTACAAATAATGGCAGTAAGTCTTATATGGCTTAGTAATGTAGCACTCACAGTGGTGCTGTTCATTCACACTTACCAGGCACAGCTCTTAAGTTCATTCAGCAATCTTAAACCACGATATCTTTGTACTGAATCAACAAGTTTACATACGTTAATATCTCATAGAAAAACGCCTACTTACTATTGGTGGAAGTATGCTTTATAGATAAACTGATTAAAAGACATTTTTTAAAGAATTTTTCAAGGCTTTTTTTTTTTTCTCTTAAGTCACATAATGTGCAAGACAAAAGTAGCTCTGTGCCAAAGACACAGTATGGTTATGACACTCCAGGTATTTTAAAACTAATTTGTACCTCAGTAAAAGCGCAACATCTCTGGTTCCTTCATATGTCTGCTCTCCTAATCTACTTTCTGTGATCAAATTTGATCCAGTGATCAATAGCCAGAATAAATTAATTCAAACTCACAATGGATTTTTGTCTGAAATCATGCTTTCTGCTGCTACCAGCTGCTTATGACACAAGGGGATCATCTCCTGACACATGCCATAATGAGAAAGAGCTAATGATGGCTCTTACTATCCTGCCGTTAGGGCAGTACTCCAGCTAGGACTCTCACTTCTGTTTTGGCCCCTGCAGAAGCAGCATAAAACAATCTCAATAAACATTTCAAATAGGTGGAGGAGTGTTCCCCAGGGTGGGCACTGAAGAACACATATATAAAATTATCCTGAAAAGGCACCTTCATGCAAGTGCTGGTATGAGGGGCAGACCAACAGCATAGCTGTAGCACTGGCACAAAAGGCAGGTTTCTGTAAGGAGGCTGCTAAAACTTTATATTCAATCCTTTTGAGCAAGGCAGATTCTGTCCAAACACATCTGCTGTGAGTACTTCATCAAAACTGCCATTCTCATTGTTCTGGGCTAGGCAGCACTATCCGAAATGACAAGACAGGCACTTAGAGTTAACAACAGTAACTTGCTGAGCTCAAGTAGCAGCTTCCAAGGACACTGTTCAGAAGGTACAAGAAAGATGGAAGACGTTTAAAGTTTTGGTAAGATGAAAAAGAGCTTTTATTTTTATAAATGAAGACTTAGATAACTTCCGGAATAACAGATGGAGGAAGATTTCTTTGAAGACAGGTATTCCCTGTGGAAGAGTTTCAAGACATTGCACATTTCAAGAGAAGAGCCAGGTTCTTGCACAAATCTTCTGGGAGATAATGGACATACTGTGAACACTGCTTGCTAGACTGTGTTTTCTAAATATTTTTTTTTTCTCATAGACACTGACTCACTGAAATACATACCTCATTATTCAGTCTCCTTTTACTAACATTTTTACCAGATACTCCATGAAGAAATAAAATCAGTGGCAATTGTGCTGTGACTTAAACACCCAGATGATATATCATTTCCTGAAAGTCAGTTTCTCAGAGGATTTAAAAAAAAAAAGAAAAGAAAGAAAGAAAGAAAAAAAAAGAGAACAGGAAAAAAAGAAAAAAGAAAAAAGAAAAAGGAAAGGAAAGGAAAGGAAAGGAAAGGAAAGGAAAGGAAAGGAAAGGAAAGGAAAGGAAAGGAAAGGAAAGAAAAAGAAAGGAAAGGAAAGAAAAAG
>VXAL01016033.1:216825-231909 GCA_013399475.1 Chauna torquata | reverse complement strand
AAAAAAAGAAAAAGAAAAAGAGCATCCTGTGGTCTGTCTGGATCCAGAAATCCTGAGTTCAGCTTTGGCAGCAACTCCCATCAGGGCTTTCCAGAGGGCTGCATGGGATTAAATTTTCAAAAGCACTTAGAAAGTTTAGGAGCACACCTCATGGTTAAAAGTGATTCAGAGTAATGAGCTAAAGCATTGCTAAATGTACTGCTTCATGCCCTGTCTTGTCCAGTCCAGTGAGGGACAGGTTTCTCCTGCAGCCCCTCGCAGATTTAGATGCAATGGTTTGAAATACTGGAACCCCGTTTCCACAGCTTTCTGATGGAGGTGACTGGTCCTGACCAAGAAGAGCAGAAGTAGACACATGCATTAGCCCAGCACATCAGCATAAAACATTGATGGAGCAAGCTGGTACTAAACAGGCCAGGCTGTGAACTTGAGCAGCACGCCTTCCACTGCTCATGGCACAATTATGAAGCAGAGATTAAAAGAAACAGCACCTTCTGTTGCTGCAAACAGATTCACCAAAGGCCATCTGTCAAAGGTCATAAGCTCCTAAATGCCTGATACCTTTTTAAAGGCAGACTTGGGTGTCTTTAAAGGCAGACTTGACAGTGTCACACAGCTTCCCAGTGCCACATTCTCTTCTCTTGCTCTAGTCTGAATTTTCTTTCTTTAGTGTTTTTTTTTCTTTTTTTTTTGGAGGGGAGTGGAGGGTAAGGCACACAGAATACTTATCACAGAAATTTATTGAGAGTGTTTTACTCCATTTCCACTTTTGCAACAGAGAAATTATTTTTAAAAATTCATACGCGCTAAGGTATACTTGACCCAAATTCTTCAGCATTGTTCCTACATTTTGTGAGAGACTGGAAATAGCTCCTAAGTGTTAAAAATTTCAAACATGAAACACAAAAATTGATAACGGTCTATTCACCAGCTGCAGTGTTCATTTTCTGAAAACAAGGTTGTCAGATTTTCTAATGCTTTATGTTTACTATTGACGATGAGTCTCTGCACCACAGAAATGGAGGCCTGAATGGGGAACAGACATTTCACGTCACTTAAGAGTCAGTGTGCAGGTCTGCATGGAAGGGTAGGGTAGATAGGTTTGGGCTTGTGGCCTAATAGTTAAATTAGCTAGATGTTTCTGCTAAAATGTCTAGCACTGAAGGAGCTTTTAATTTAAACTTTCCACTAAACTGTAATTTAAAAAATGTAAATCAGGGTTTGGATGCCCTCTATCTAGCTCTGTAGGCTAGTCTTGGTACACAGATAATACCAATAAAGAGTGTTTAAACACTCCATACCCCTAAAAAATGGCCTGTATTCAATTATAAATCAAGTATCAAACTGTAATGAATATCCTGCTCTAACATGAAAATAAATTGCCTGCTTTTTCAGGATAGCTGAAAAAGCTATACAGAACCTGAGCCAAGCCATTCAGCCCATGCATACGGCCAACAAACAGACTTTAGCATCAAACTCTACCTGCTCAAGCTTTTTGTTGGATCAAGACCTCACTTTTTACCAGTCCAAAGCTCCATTTAAGTCAACAGAAATATTGTATCAGTCAAGGGCTGAGTAAGAAATGAATACGGACCCTGACTTCTGGCCAAACATTAGCACCATACAGCTTCTCTGCCATTGCAATTCTAAACCATGACGGTATCTCCTGTTTGACACTGACCTCACTACAAGTTTCTGAGCAAACAAATTTAGGAGAACACCTGCATTAATAATAATGCAGCCTCAGGTAAGTTTGGTTTTGGATGATGGAAGAGCACTGCCCCTCAATTTGCTTGCATTCACCAAACCTGTTACTGAAACAGATCCAGAGCTTAGGGGAAAGAATGAAAGGCCTGTGCTGCCTGTGTTCACAGCAAACCTTTGCCTTTGTTTATAAATCCAGGGAACTTTATTACTTCTGAAAGTATGTTTTCTTTTTTCTGAGCTTTAAGTGGATGGCAGTTATGATAAAACCTGTCAGAGTTGCTGCTGTGCCACAAACCACATAGGCAATTCCCAGGAATGGGTTACTTCCTCCGCTCCATACCGTGGTTGAAAGAATCACATACTTCTTCCCCTTGAATTTGGTAACAGGGAAATCTGACAGAAGGATGTTAAGATTTCACTACAAAATTTTACATTACCTCCAGCTGGAGAAAATGTAGTGCTCAAAATCCTTTCCAACACATAAAGAGGCTGGAGATCTGTACTTGCTGCAAAAATTTCTTTAAATGATCTGTGNGCTTCCAGTTATTTTAGATACAATCTCCGTGTAATTCTGGAAATATTGGGATTTTCATTATAAATGTCAGATTCATAATTTTTATAACTGCTGCTCAGCTAACTTGATACAATCCATAATATTTTTAAACAGCACATGAAACTCACTTGAAAATGAGCCTTTCGGGAAGCTTACCATGATGACACTGTACATATTCTCACTGACAAAAAGTGCTCATCTTTCGTTGTCTACCCAGAATATTTTATGTTTTTACCTTTTCTCTCTCCACATTGAGCCTTTCAGAGCACAACTATGCTACAACATTTAAAATCATAGCTGTATTAGCTGTGAGCAGGGAAAAATTTAGTCATCTTGATGTAACTCCTGCTGACGAAATGACGGCTTCAGTCAGCAAAGTTCACACTGTTCAGTGTGAGAGTGCATTTTCACCAGCACAAAAATTCCTGTCAGCCCATGGCCCAAATCCACCAGAGGGCTCTGCTGACACAGGCATCCTCCACAGCTCTTGATGGCAGGGATATCTCTGGCACTTCTTGTGCCCCAGTAAGGGTGTCTATACATCTGATTAGGCCAGTGTTATATATTTCAGCTAAATGAACACCTTCAGCCATCTCTTCAGGTTCCCACCTTTCAGTTTCACCCTTCGTGTAAAACCAGTACTGCCACTTTCTACCTTGCAGAAACCAAATCCAAAGCTGTGTGCTGCCATTTGAGTAACATGTTTTAACTCCGTCTGCACAGGCTAAAGAAAATCCACTTGTAGTGTCTAGCTGTCCACTATCCTTATAGCTAAGTCTTTTTGTGGTGATTTAGTTTGGGCTGTTTTGCTTGTTTTGTTTGCCATTTTACTATACAAATGCCATCCGCTTCCATCTCATTGCAACCATCTAATAGCTACGGATTGTCTTGGATAATATGAAAGGATACTATAGGAAATATGGAAAGTATAATTCCCTGCTGGGAGGCCATCAGCAAACTGCCTTGTCCGGCTGACACGACGGTAAAGATTTCTGAATGTAGCAAAGGCTGACACTCGCATCCAGATAATGAAGTCATCATTTATATAACCATTGTTCCTTTCATCTTCCTCATCTAACAAATATACTGGTTTGTGCCAGTAAGGAGGTCTTGCTGTCCCTGGTGAAAAAGAAAAAAAACAGGAAAGACATGCTGTCAGTAAAAACGGGTTAGTTACTAACTTCTGGGCCTGCTCATAACCACACAGAATATGAGAGATGGAAGAAACACAAGACTATGTCCAGTAATTCAAAATTATATATGGTTGGTAACATTTTGCACCCTTGGATCTCCACTCACCTCAAACATGAATGAACAGAGTTTAACAGTAAGCATTAGAAGCCTCAAGTACAGGAAAACAAAGTGACTTGCAGAAGTGAATGTACTGTTTATTCTGGCTTCTCATCTCTTCAGCAATCTCTATAACAGGGACTTCGCCTTCATTTTTATACATTGATTTATTCCTGTACAACCAGAAAGGCACCTTTTTACACTTTAAAGGCACAGCCTATGGTATTTATGATATTTAGAATTTGCCATATGAAAACTACTTAGTTAACTATGAGGCAGGGAGAAGTTTCTTGTATATTGCATTCAGCACAGAATATACTGATCCAGAAGACAGTGCTTTTAGTCTCACTTCAATATGGATGAACCATAACGAGGAAACAGCTCTAGCAAACAACTGTTTGAGAGAACTACTGAAGATGGCAGTCTCGCTTGGCTCACAACCGCCTAACAATCTGCAAAGGCACGAAGAAGGAAAAATGTGATACGCAATTATACTTCATAGATGTTTTCAATAGAAAATACAAAGACTGCATCCTTGCCTCCTCTGGACAGATTAACTGTTGTGAGAAAAAATACAGAAGAGTGTTGATGTAGGCTAACTACTTTCTTACAAAACAACTTTCTCCCAATTTATATGGTCAGTGGCAAAAAGCAAGCAATATTTTGGCTAAATCTGGCTTCTGCTCTCATTCACCCTCTAAAGCTGTTTCTTCTGCCAGCTATTTCTCTCAAAGGCAATTCCTTTTTCAGAATGGGAAAACTCACCACACAAGGAGGGAGGGAGGAAAGCCACTGAAAAATTTAGAATGTCGGTGGAACCATTCTTACCTTCAAATGCAGTAGAGAGATTGTGTGATTTTGGATTGTGAAATTTCACATTTTTATCTGTCCACCAACTGTTTCCAGTCTTCAGCAGTGGTACTTGAATAACAGATGAGTTAAAATTGTAAAAAAGATCAATAGTATCTGCAGGGAATACCAGAGGCAAAACATATGAGTAAAAGACAGTCATTCTAATGGCGAGCATGACTAACAAAACTGACACACTGAAGCACCTTTCAAGTGAATACAAAAAAAAGGGAAAGGTTTTATCACGATGGTGTACAGAGCACCGTATACTCCATAAGAATAATTAAGCTTCCAGGGCCTTAGAAATTCTGAAGTTTTAAAGACTGAACATACTCCTACCAATAATCCAACTGAATCACTGTGTAGAAATACGCGCGAGTATCTTGTGTCCTTCAACTCTCTGACTAACTTCTTCGCAACTCACTTCTGGAGCTCTCTAGCTTGCTACAGAAGTTACTCTCCTAGTTAGCTTTCCCTAGAATTTCTTTATCAGTTGTCCTAAACTGATTGTTTTGCTATATATAACATATATTTTCAGCAAACAGAAGAAGTGAAAACACACTCAAGGGAATCGATGATCCTTTGGAGAAAATTCTGCTTTAGTTTTATGCTAATTAGAGGCCTTGTCTACCAACCTGGCCACAAACAATCCTTTAATCAGAAACCATTTAGTTAAAATTATGCTCACTCCTGTCATCCTGGGCAAAAAGCACTTGTCTTTTCCATTATATTTTCCTACTTAGATAAGTTTAACATAAGGCAAAAACATTTCAGGTTTCATGAACATCTATGTAAACACCTAGGCAGTCAATGAGATGACTGGCAGGGGAGGTTAGATGGTATAGATGGGGAGGGGCTGCTTTTTAGGAAACATGATGAGCACAACTCAACTGCATGAACATCACTGAAAACATACTTTTTTTTTAATCCTACTACTAAAATTGTATTCACGCAGCTCCTTAAGGCTCAGCTAGATACACTGCATAAATGATCATTCCGCGCCCCACTATATCCCCAGCTGTTTGTCATTGGTTTATTAGCAGGAGTTGCAATTTCTGAGCTCTGTCTGCTTAACTGCTCCCTTACCTGCTAGCTCGGGTTAAATGCTTTTTCCACAGCAGGCAATCAGCAGTCTTCCTCATTTAACAAAACATGATTACAGAGCAATCAGACAACCAGCTAAACTGTCAGAAGTGAATGGGAAGCACCCTCCTTCACAGCAGAGGGACAGAAATGAGCAACCAGAGCAGGAATTCAGGAATTCAGACATCACCCACTTCCCCCATACCATCAGCAACTGGAACATTTCAGTACACTGTGCACTAAGGACTGATGCAAAGGCAGACACTGGAAGATTTACCCTCAGCATTTTAAAATCTTATTATCTCTAATTCTCTGCAGCAGAATCCTGTCCTGCTAGCCAGGGCTCCAGAACAGAATGGGCTGCATTGAGATAGCTCTGCTGGCCTAGGTGTGAACCCACTGTAGTAGATCAGATTTCCAGAGAAGCAGGTGTGTGCACAGACAGGTGAAAATCTAATGGATCTAGAAGTTACTGCTGCTGCCCTTTACAAGTCCTCTGGTGTGTGGTGGCAGAGCTACTTGAAGGATAGATGCTGCATTGCCAAAAACTGCTGGGTGGAACAAGTTAAAAAGGGGTGGGAAGGGGAGAAAAAGGATGGTGGGGTGAGAAAAGTTTGTAGAAGTTTGTCTTCTTTCTTCCCAAAGAAATCCATTCTGAAATCTACCAGTGTTCATGGCTAGGAGCCCTCTTCTAGACTTCAGCCTAAATGTATTGATAGGCAGATTATGCCCTCTAGGTAACTATACACAAGATCAAACCCAGGATCAAATGAATTCATGTAAGACTACACATGCTTCCAGCATTTGAAGAACAAAATGCAAACAATCCAGATCCAAAGGTCCAAACCAATGTCAGGAATTTGTTGCTTCCTTCTAAGCATACCACTGTGGGAACACAGAATTTGAGTTCTCCCATTATTGTACCAGAATGGATCTTTTAGCAGGGAAGTACACTAAATTTGTCGTGTATACCATCGTTCCCTGTTTCATCAAGAATCATTCCTCAGTCCTGTTGTAGAATCACACTGAGGAATAATAAATCTTCCTCAGTTTGGAAATGAGAGGCAAGTTACTGAACAAAAGGAAGCAGAACCTCATATTCACCACAGTAGCAACACCAAACAAAACCTTTTGTGGGAGAAGGACAGAGATCTTGCAATATCAGGACTCAGCTGGATTGGGGTAACATCATAGTTTCAAGTGGAAATTAGTAAGACAGACATGGAAGGTACTTGCCATTGAACATGCTGTTGGCAATAGCACCGCACGGAGCCATTGGTGTTCCATTTTGGTACGTGGTGAAGGGCGTGCAGTAGCTCCTCTGAACCTGCATTTGAGGTCACAGAACAGTCAGGCACAGAACCTGTGGGGATTTTTTTCAGTTTGCTGGTGTTAATGTCCTCCTCCCACTCCTTATTCTGAAAAACCACTGAATAATTACGTCTCCCATACCTTTTGGTCGCATTAGAGAGACATTCAAATGAATGGGCCTGTAGTTGAGGAACACCTTCCATATCACAGTAAGCAAACTTAAGGTCTTCAACAATTCTACTGCAGCCTTGCAAACTCCAGACTACAAAACCTCGTTTGCGGATCTGCTGTTGTAACACAGCTGCAACTTAATATGTTCCAGTGCAGCCCTGACTTACCCTACAACATCTTTTTTTTTTTCTTTTTAATTTTGACCTGCACTGCTTCATTGATGTAGAACAGCATACAGAGTTAGCCACATTACTTCAGCGTGGGCAAATCTTGATGTATGAAGGCACAGCATGAAAAATAAAAACCCACCCCAAATTTATCACTCTCCCCTATCCCAATTCATGAGAATCTGTAAGTCTTCCCATTATAGCACAGAAACATTTTGAAATAGCTCAGATAAGCTGTGTATTGATTGGCACAAAGCCAAAAGCTGTTGCACCTGAATGCAAACAAGCTGACTGGACACCTGGAGAAGCAGTTGTATGGGGAACATGTCTTCAGAGTTACACGAATCACTTTATAATGACAACAGATTATTATAGGACAATCTACTGACAGGACAGTGCATGGACTGTATGTATATTAACAAATGCTACTTTGAAGCCAAAGAAAACACATTTTATATCTGCAAATAAAAAAACTGTTAGCGCAACAATTGCAGTCTCCAATTTCCTCATGCAGGCATTGCTGTGAGTGATGCTGTTCAGCCTCCTATTCAAACTTCTAAGTTGCATATTTCCTAATGCTACATGATCACCTATTTCACCATGTACCTTTCCCTACCCCTTGTCCACTTGCAAAGCCAGATGTCAGAATGAAAGACTTTGAACAACTTAATTTCCTAAACCTATAATAAAACCACGAATTAAAATAATTCTGGCTAAGACAACTAAAAACAATAGAAGGAAATGCTTTCTGTAAATTTATTTGTAAAAGACAATGTATTTTTAATCAGCACCCCTATACGGTGCATGTTTGAGAACTGCAACGTTGGACTGACATCTTTTATTTATCTATTCAACCCTCCTCTATTATTAACTTATAACACATAATGGCTCTAACAATCACAAAAGCAGAGACTAAACACTGAAAATCTGTACCTTCTTAATATTCCCTAGAGCCACCTTAAAACACCTACAGTTAAGCTTAGTTAGCTCTACATATAGTCAAAAACACACCTGGTGAAAACACTGATCTCATAATATAAAGAAAAAAACCTTACGTTTACATCTCGACCCAACAATTGTGCATCACTTCTTGACATCACATATCGACGGTGGTTTTGATAGAAGTTTTGCAGGCCATAGTACATAAAAACATCACCCTAGAATTGAAGGATAAATCCCTTCAGTAAGGTGAGCCCCAGCAGACAAGAGACATCCTGTTACTTACTAAAAAAGAGAGGGGAAGAGAGAATTCAATTCATACTTATGTGTTGGTAACTACATTCCAATCAATTACGTTAGCAGACACTGGCTAAAATCTGTTCTTTACCTCAGCTGAAAGTTTTTGTATTTTGGCACAAAATTAAACATACTTTAAAGCACCACATGAAACTAAAATTAAAATGCATGACTGTTATTTTACTGGAGATGGTAATGACTGGCCACAAACCGGCAATGAGTATGAATAATTTCACAGAGACAGACGCCCATTTTCCATAAAAGGAAGATGCCCAAACAACTTCAAAAAGTAGCCCAGCAGTCTTAATTCCTGCAGATTTTTTGAAAAATAAGGCTGCCTCTCCACAATTATCTGAGTCCTTTGGAAAGTTTAGTCCTGTAATTAAAAGGAGAATGCTAGGCAGGCAAATATAAGCAACAAAGAGGTTTAGTAATCTATTCAAAAACCATTATTCAGTTAAATAAACTCATCTCAAACATTACTGTATCTGAAGGATTACTCACACAGCACTTTAACAATCTCTTCGATACTAAAGAACCATAAAGCAACTTTATAATTTACATCACACTGATCATTTATGCAGTACCTAAGCGTAAGACCTCTTTGGCAGAACATGAGGAATTTTAACATCCTCACCAACATAACCAGCAGTTTAGGACAGGAAATGAAGGGCTTCTCCCAAATGAAATTGCAGAAGGACACTGCTAGACTTGAATTGTTTCAAGGACCGTGGAGATTAACAGCACAAGCCCTGTAAAAAAGACTGCAGTGGTTTACTTATGACAAGTGGTCAGAGCTTCAGATTTCTTTCTCATTTGAGAGCTTAGCAGTGCAGCAACAACTAACCCCAGGCCAAGGGCAAGGGCTTGCTACTGTCTCAAAGAGAGAAAGAAGTCACCTCCACAGTCAAAACACCATTTCCTCCATCCCCACCTTCTCCTTGGAGATATCCCATCCAAGGGCAGAGGAAGCCTGATCTTGATTATTTTTAACACGTGCCAAAATCAATACCAAATGCAAAAGTGTAAAATTCTGAGTATTTCATGTCTATAAAAAGCAAAAAGAAAATTCAGTCAGGAACTCTACAGAGCAAAATTAGTGTATTTTATCATGCAGGGACATAACCAACAGGAGGTACTAAGCAACCTGAGTTGGTTTCTCATATCCGCTTACCAGTATATCTTCCTTTAGTGTGAAATTAATAGAACAGAGGCATTCGTTATTCCAATTAGAGGAATTTTCACGAAGTTTTGAACAATCTGAGCATTTATCTGAATAATTTATCTGTCAGAGAAGTGAACAAACAGAGATATTGAAATAAAGGACGTGAACACAGGAAAAGATCAGTATTTTAGCTACAAGACCTCCTAGAGCAGTTCTCTCCTAAGTGATTCTGGATTGCCAAAAACATTGTTAAAATCAACAGAGGTATAGAGAACCAGGACTTGGCCTCAATGGAACATTCACAAATTTCACCCCTAGTTTAAAGCTGCTTTAGAGCCTTTTGATGACTGTTGCAGAACCTCCACATTTGCTCCTCGGCAAAGGAGTGCTGAGTGACGAGCACTTGTGCAGCTTGGCCTGGCTGACCAAGGAATGCTTGACGAACTCCCACAGGAATTATGGCCCACCCTTCGTGAACAACCTGGATGTAGTACTCAGAGTCGGCTCCAACAAGGAGTCTGTTAAAAGCAGCAGGTTTAACCAATTCTGCTTCCAGGAAACAGCATTTAAACATCAGGGTTCCCTGCATTTTAAGATTTTGCCCCAGCAAATATTTACCTTCTAGAGCCAAACACTATCAAAGGGGTTAGTTTATTTTCCCTCAAAAAATGAGGAAATAATGACAACATTTCAGATATTACCACACGGTGGTGGGAGTTACCACCCACATTTCAGATATTACTTCTCAGTTAACCACCCAGTGCTCAGCTTTTATCAATGACCAACTATCTGAGGATTTTCACAGGAATACTGGCTGCTGGATATGTCCAAGGCATGAAGCCATTGCTATCGTCTTTATCCAGAAGCCCATATTCAAAGCTCTTTTGCCCCAAACATAGACCAGTTTCTTCTTAATAGAATACCTAGCACCCCACTCCAAACAAACCTGGATTTCTCTGACGCTCTTTGCAGACAGTATGAGGCAGACACCCACAGAAAGGCAGAATGCTCCTGTGAGAAAGAAGGTGGAGAGCACAGTTGTAATGGTATACTGGGGCTTCCACGCTGGTAGCTTCTGTTGTTTGAATGCACTGTTATCCGGACATCTGGAAGGACGTGCCTCTGCTTCTTGTGGAGCAAAACTCTTCTTGTTTTTCATATTCTTCTTGGTGAGAGGAAAGTACAATATACTTGTGCTGGACGGTGTTTAAGCTGAGATACTGTCTTTACTCCTGGGAAACTGTATTGTTTGTTCAGACCTGCATTATGGCCAGAAATTACTTATTAACTAGATCTCTGTCTTCCTCCTTTTCTACTTCTGTGTCTGGATCACCATGATCAACTTGTCCCAATCAGATGATTGTGTACTTTGGTCAGTATGTTCAGATCATGCTACCTGTAAAAGCTTAAATATATGCTTTTTTCCTGCCCCACAATTCAGTAGTATTTGTTATGTCTTATTCGTTTGTAGGGATAGTGCCAGCTATACTGGAATTTCTGTGTAATCTCAGATTCATTATTTCTCCTCCCTTTGCTTCTACATCTGCCCAGCTAACAAGCATGGGATAAAATGAAAGAAGATCTACTTCAGTTGCACTGGATGCCACTGGGGAGGACTGGAGGGGCTGAGAGCACTAGACAGACAACGTTGCTTTGGAAAATCAATTTTCTTAACCTACTGCATTCATTCCTATTGATCTAGATGGAATTAAAAGTTGTAGAAAGACTGTGTGTTCTTTATCACAATAGGACAATTAATTCTAAAAACATCTGATTTGGATCAATGGCCTTCCAAGATGCTGGTGATTTGTCCGCTCCTATTCATCTTGTCTTTCTGTGAAAAAAAAATCCACCCATTCCCTACTATTCATAATGACAAGAGAATCATCCAGAGATAATCTCCTTTTAATTTAAATGGACAAACAGCAGAATATTATTCACATGCTTCACGTGTTTAACCACAATAAAGTCTCAATTTAATACACAGATGTTTTAAACATAATTTACCATGTAATAGCACAAAAATAGCATTTGGCCAGCTGTAGATCAGATAGGACAAAAATACTTTTTTGACAAATTACTGAAATTCATACAACATTTTTAAAGATCCTCTAAGGCAAGAACTAGCTTGCCACTCTCGTGAGAGAAGTAAAGGTCTCCTTTGGGACAGCAGAAGGAGATAACTGACATGTACAAAGACTTGCACACATAGTGACATATAATAGTAAATCTTGCAGATGAAGGCAATGTACATCTAACTTCAGTATCACGTTGCTTGTGCAATAAGTCATACTACAAATAAAACATCTGTTTTCATTATTAAAAGAAATGGAACCTCAGAAAAAGTTACACTGTACATTCTTTCTGTATTGATTGACTCTGAACAGTCAAAATTCTTAACTCAAACACCGTTAATCACTTGCCATTTGCAGACACGACAGAAGTAAAATGCAGCTGTAAAATACTTCCTTGTTGGTAAAACCTTTAAAAGAGTCCCAGCTTCACAGATCCCTCTCTGCACAGCTTTATAACACTCATCTCCAGTAGGTCAATTGTTTCTTTCTTTATCTGAAGAAAACAAAAATTGAAGAAAGCATCAAAGGTTACTGATAATGCTTTGGCTAAATACCATGCTTTTATTTATTTACTCAGGTATCTTACTATAGGACTAGAAATCAAAGGAGAAGGAAGTTCCCATTCAAGGCCCTGAGCTCCACAATGTTTCCATTTTGTAAAACATCTAACATTTGCTCTGCAATCCTAAGGTACAACTACAGCTCCTGCAGTCCCATCTAACACAGCTACAGATAAGTTGTAATTTGTACAGAGTTGATAAAGTGTGCCACAGAAAGAGATCCACCCTGGGCTGCAAAATTTCTATGGGACTTTCCAGAATATCAGCCAGTATCAATGAGACCAAGGGTGGTACTGCACTGTAACAGCCACAATGCTGTCTGCGGCTGAAACACCTGAATGAAAGTGACCACGAAGGTCAGGTATACATGAGCCATATGCAAAGTACTTTGGTTTATAACGCAGATATGGCTGTACCTTATTGCTTATCTAAAGATGAAAGACAAATGTATGCAAGGGTAAATATTGATGACATACTTCAGCAGGAACAGAAGATTCTCTGTTATCACGGTAAGTGAAGAGTTTCCTTGTAGTCACCTCTTCCCGCTTACGAATAACTTATTTCTGAGTTTTCCCTCAGGTTTATATCCTTCTGTGCACAGGAATGTATGATGTAAGAAAGTCTAACTAGTCTCTATTTCTTACAAACCCTTCTGCTTTAATAAAACCTGAAACTTGCTCTGTGCTCACACTATTTGTGGAAGGCAATAATAATCTGTTTAGCAAAATGTTTGAAAAAACTCCATTTGAATCTTACAAACAACTAATTTGAGGAGTTGAGACAGCTCTGTATTGTCATCAGCCTCTATGCAGAAAGCTTTCAAAATGGGAAGCTTCTCCTTTGGTCAGATTTGAAAGTATACGATCAATTTTTATTTAAACCTCTACACTTCGGTGTAACTCAAGCTCACCAAAACAGAGTCTGATAAACTCACTCCAGCTCTGGAGGGTATATACCACTGTGTACCTAATTCTCCACTGAACATGAGATGAGCACAGAACAGCAAGTAGTTTGCATCTTTACAATAAAGGTACGGATTTTCCCATGAGTGGACAAGAGGTACATGTTCTTCCAGCTCTTCTTGCTTTCTGCATATTTCATTATACAGACTAGTATAATTACAATGAAATTTAGTAGAGCACCCTATGGAGCACCTTAAACATGCAAACAAATTATTGATGAAGTGAGTTTTGCAGCAGATGTGTCAGTATGCCTTGTTTCCAATTCTAAGACACCATTTTGCTTCCACAACTAATATGGGATGAAAAAACATTAGTACATCAAACTGCCAATTCTCACGTTGTTGATACTATAATTCCTCTCTTCTCTGAGAAAACTTATGACAATTATTAGCACATATTTGACAATTCTTGTACATATAGGAGAATAAGATCCTCTGCTCACTAAGACTGTATTCCATATTTCAAGTCTGCAAGTTGCTAAACATCCCATTGTCTTCTACTGCGTTAAGATGCCATATCTCAAAAACATTATCTGGGTATCTTGTATTACTGACATTCCTTATAAATAACTTTCAGGAATCCGCCTGCTATCTGCAGCAGAATAAATAGCTGTGAGATACTCCACTTACATAGCTCAACATGTCAAAAACCTTTCTGTATATTTTATTACCTGAGTCAAGTGCAGGTTTGAAGACTTTTCTGTAATCACATGTTCACTATTCTGTAATCACATATAAAGATCTATCCTTAGGTTAACACTATATATGAAGGTGTAATACTCTTATGTATTTGTTTTTAACTTGAACTAAGCCTGAGCATTGACTTCTATAATTTTCATGTTTATAGTCATTTTCCCTTAATAAAATACAGCCAGAGTCACAATTTTGGCCTGTATTCCTAGGCAGAGATACTGAAGTGCTGTGATACTACCTCCAGTGAGCTGGAAAGGATAGTTCACGTTTGCAATAGCCCCAAATCAAATATTAACAATATAATCTTCATTTTTCTGAGGTGGATCACCTATAGTCTACTGTGTGTATATTTACTTGAGCTGACTTACAAAAACCTGTCACACTGCAACCAGCACCTGTTGTACTACCATCTTGTGCTAATATGCCTGTGAATTCAGGTTCTCTGGTCTTTAAAAAACTTACAGGTAAGTGCAAGCACTGTACAGAAGAGCCTTAGGTATTTACCACAAGAGGGAGTCTCCTTCCCTCAATAAACAAAGCTATTCATTTTGCTACTTCATTTCTGCAATGCACTTTGTGCAGGGTGCTTTATCCAAGATTATTAGAAACTTGCATCTTTGTGTATGTGGGACTGTAAAATACAGTACATTCAAATATATAGGCAGGTGCAGAGAAGGAGTAATGACTGACAATTTCTTTCACTTGTGAAGCTTCACATCTATATGTAAGAAAGTTCTTTTTCTCTGGAGATTGTGTGTATCAGCCTGCTCTAAACGTGCAGGAAAATGGGAACACTGTGCAGGAACGTGGGAGCTTTCTAGCAAGGACTACTGGAGGAATCTGCCTTTCACCCTCTGCTGGCTAGATACCAGCTGATGCCCCACAGCATATGGTAATCATGTCTTGTCACAGCAATTAATGTGAAAGCTAGATTACAGAATTGAAAAGCATGGGGAACTATATTAAAAGGATTCCACAAACGATGGATGGCTCTACACAGTTTGTACCCTACCTCTTTCCAAAAAAAGGAGAACTGCCCGTAGATTTACTCACAAGAAGTTATCTTATTCTCAGATAGAGACCAATAAATGCCTCTCCAAAGTTGTACTTAGTTTTTGAGGAAACTTTTGCACAAAGTCCTCTTACTGAGAGAATTTCCCAGGAAGAGGCAGAACAACTATCTAGCATAAACAGGAGAAATTCATAGCATAGCTGTATTAGTCACAGCTGTGACCTGCAACATAAAAAGAAAAAAAAAAAAAA
>VXAL01016033.1:194416-215410 GCA_013399475.1 Chauna torquata | reverse complement strand
GGGGAATAAGTGGGTACTGACTGGGGGCGGGGGGGTGCTATTCTGCCTTTCTCTCGGCATACTGATTTTTTCCAGCTTAAAGTGTTCATAAAACTGACTATTAGAATCTTGACCTCATTTTGACTGACATAGTAGAAGAGGAAAAACAAAACTGCACAGCTTAGTACCCAAATCCACAGACTCACATCAACCTAAGCCCTTCAAAAGCCTAGTCTCTCTTCTTGTGAGATCAGGTATACGACAGCTATTGATAAAACCCTCCTTGTTCTCCTACCTTGCTCCACCAGTGCTTTTATCCTCCCAGGAGTTCCAACCCCGATGTGGAACACGCCCTTCTCCAACATATTAATCTGTTCTTTTATCTAATTTGAAAAGAGAAAGACGAACCACAGTAAAACCATGATTGTTTAAAATTTCTTCTCAAAGAGCATTTCCAGGCTGAAAGTAAATTCAAGATCACGTATTATCTCTTTCTAGAATACCATCAAGTAACAAATGCTATTCATCTTTCAGACTGTCAAGCTGATCTACCTGGTAGAGCGTTTAAGAGACATAACAGCAAGCTGGGCATCACACTTCTCTAGAAGGTCAGTCATTTTCAGCTTTGAAAATCTGCAACTTCACCAACTATTTCTGGAGGTGAGAACAACATGTTTTCTTCAGTATTTAAAGACATTCTCTGGAAATATTTGGAAAACTGACAAATTTGAATTAGCTCTAAAATCCCTCAAGATGCTGACACTGGAAAAAAAATAAAATAAAGCAAGTTATTTGTATCTTACACAGTATTTATATCAAAGGCCAAATTGCCACTCATTACTTCCCATAGCCCCACAATTTGTGCTGTCCAACGAGTATGAATATTGGATATCCAGACATCTCACTAGCATATGCAAATGTGGGCGCTGGTACAGTTTGCTTCTACAAACATGTGTGTGAGCCTTTGATTTAAACAGGCAAAATACATTTGAGTGAGCACCTCACAGGAATGTGGAACATCTTTAACACACAGCATATGCATTAACAGCTACACTCTGCATAGGATTGCACCAGAGTTACTGGAGATGATGTTTGGCTAGATTCCTCAAATTGTCACAAAAAGCTTCCACGAGGAAACTTTACCTAAAGAAAGGAACACTATAATAAAAGGCACTATTGTTAAATGCTTTACAAAGAAAATGGTATGACATTAGTTAGTTGTTTCGTTGTTCTAACACCCTTAGAGTTTTCTTACCTTTATGTGCTTTGCAAACAATTTCAGAACTCTGCAGTCTCCTTTAAATGCTATCATTGACCTAGAAATAAAAAAAATTGAAAAATGAAATGCAAACATCAGGGCTGAGATTAAGACCACACAGGAGGAAAACAAAACTAGCTGGCATTTCTCAACATACTTGAGACACACAGCTCCCCAGTGACCCATGCTCGTACTTTGAACACTATGTACGTTCTCGTTTGCTACTTGTAGTGATCAACAACGGGACAAACACAATAGCAGATATCAGTAGAGGGCAACATTGCTTAGATAGCTTTTCAGATACTGTTGAATAGTTAGGGTGTGTGCTTTCACAGCTAACAGTTCAAAACTGACTAATCACCAAATTCTAATTTAAAAATTCTCTTTTACTGACATAGAGGCATTAATGAACATGTGTGTGTGTGCAAAGGAAAGAGCTGTGTATGGACAAATGTATGTTTTACAGAATGTTCCTGCAATGTGGCTGCTGGGAAAATCTGGACTGCCACAGTCTTTACTGCTTGAGATTGTCCAGATTCCATTTGACCAAAACTCATTTGTCTGAAAACCTGACTTATTCTTTTGATGCTCCATTGGAGCACACACTAAGAACCCTATGTTCTGTATTAGTCGAGCAGGAGGCTACATATTCAGTACTAACTGAATGTCATTTAAGGCACACTTTCTCTGCATGCTTTTTGCAGTGAGCCAAGTTTTCAGATTTCTCTTGTGCAAAGCTAAAGGTTTATATACAAACCACCTAAGTCTCAGATGGTAGTATCTGCCTGCAGGGCCTAAGCACTACAGGCACATCTGCCACGTCTGTGCTTCTCTCTGTGGCATAAACTTCCCAGCTCTTGATCACATGTTCACAGGAAGCAGGGTCAAGACACAGAAGACAACCGTGAAATCTGTGAGGTATACATTAATTCATCAAGACTTCTGGAATGAAATAGGGGAGGACAGAGAAGGGAAAAAGGAAGACAGAGAACACTGCAAATCATCAGCAGTTTTGCCAGCCTGAGACAGCTGAAAGCATGGACACATATGGAAGCACTTGGGCCAGACACACGTTGTCACTTGAGGCCCTGGAACACCTTGTCCTCATTGCCTTTGGTGCTATCAGTATTATGGCCTTACAGTCACAACTTCTAGTGGTGGATCACGATCCTTTATATGTGTTTACTTTGTTCCCACATATAACATGTTGCACGTTCCTAAAAATTGGTTACACTTTATTTTTGGTTTTTAACAAAAATAGCACTTACACGCAACAGAACTACTAAGTGTTACTTCAGTCTAAAACCAAACGCTACACTCCCACAGTTTAAAGCAGCAAGGGACATTGCATCAGTTTCAGTTAGTAAATTTGTTGGCTAGCAGAGGACAGTGTCCCAGTTTTGCCTTTATGTCTCTGGTCCCAAGACAAAACCTCTGACTGACAGCCAACCTAACATAACATTTGCTATCGACATACTTGATGAGTTCCAAGGAACGAAGGGCTGAACTGCAGATAACCAGCATCACAACCGACTTCTTCTCCTTGTGGTTTTTACGGAGTTTTGCCCACTTAGGACAGACTGCAATGAAAAAGCCCACATACACTTAGAGAAAGTACTACTTAAATACATGCCGCAATTTTAAATTACAAGAGTACATGACGAATGGTAGCCAGCAGCAAGAACACACATGCTGACTCCTATGAGGTCTGGATCTCTGGCAACACTTTTACATTTAGTCACGGTTGAGAAACTGGAAAATAAAATGTCTAAAATAAATAAAATACAGAAATATTATAAAGTTGAACAAATTAGGTAGCATTAAATATCAACATGTGGTAAGGTGACAAGCCCACTGTCTTCATTTGTCGCATATGGTTATTTGTACCAGGTAAAACCAATAGAAAAGACATTTACCAGACCAGAAGTTCTATATAAATACATAAAAAAGAACAAAAATTCTCTTGGTTCATGTCAGCAGGCCATGGCAAGATTGTTACTGTAAGATAATACATATACCGACTTATGGAGCCACAATAAACTACTTATGACAAATAATCCCAAGCAATTAAAAGAAACTCTAAAACATTTTGGTCCAAAAAAAAAAATGTTATTTTGTAAAAAAAAGATCCTGAAAAACAAGACCTGTCACAAAACAAACAAGCAAACAAACGAACAAAAAACCTCCACAATCCCAGAAGTTATTAGTGTTTCATAACTAAAAATATTTGGGGGTGCAGATAAAAACTGCAGTAATATTGCATAAGCAATGGTTTTCATACAACTTTCACCTCATCCAGACCACCATTTTAACTCACTTTCCTTCAGGTATGAAGAAAAACTGTGGGTGAGATCATTGGCTGGCAAGAAGCAGGAATCTGAAAACATAAAGGAGAAAATATTTTTGTTGACGTATTTTTAACAGCAAAAAGAGCATAAACGTTTGCAACGTAGCCATTAGTTACGTTGATGAAATCACATCTGTGTTAAAATCCATCACCAATAAATAACCATTTGTGAAAAAAGATTCAAGGACACCACAAGTGCATGAAGCTTTAAATTGGATAATTCAATGAGGTAACATCTCCTGACCCAACCGCTGTTCCTCTTTTTTTCTCCCACCATGATACTCTGAATACAGGGCTGCCCAAGGGTGATCATGTACTTTAAAACAAGTTTTCATATGTCTTTACCACAAACTATCAAAGGATTTAGCCAAAAGCCTTACAGTCAACCTGCTAGACTGTTACTTCAATCTAAGATGGAAAACAGTTGTAGTTCACCTAGACAATTCATACTGCATAAATGCAAGAACCTACCAATAAGCAAGACACTGGTCACTCTCCTGTCAATCAGTTGGCTTTTCTTTCTGGCCTTTCACATTGTGGTAATCTACCTACTTACACTTGCCCTGACAGTAGCTCCTATACTGCATTTTGACACCTTTTTTCATTTCCCACTGCCTATCTATCTTTTATCTGATCACTACGTTAGCTAGTAAATCTGAAAAGAACTGTGGCAGACATGCCATTTGACTTTAAGGTCCATATAGAAGCAATGAAGAAAGACAATGTCCTAACTTAGGTAGTTTTGAAGGTAATTCTTTTCTCCAGTGCCTACATAGAAAGTCTGGGTTCTTAAAACTGTGATTAGAATTAGATGGCCTGAAAATTTGCCATTTTTGTCAAATTTGCCAATTTTGCCAAATTTGTTAAGGCTCTGTTGCCTGATGGAACAATATACTCCCTCAGAGCATTAATAACGCTGTCTTCAGGAACCCACCTGTTTGCTGTCATCCCGCATGAAGCACTGCACCTCAGGGTGCCTGTCTACAGAATGAGATGTTTGTTGATACATTTGAACTAAATTAAGGAGGTTTCCTTACACACATTATTTATGTTCACATGGATGGCACATTGTGCTAATGCTGGCAGTACAAATTCATGGTTTCTGCTGGAACAGACAGTGTGACAAACTTAGTTTATAACTGGAGCCTGGTAAATGTCCTGCCTGTGCAGTTTCTTGAGAATAAGCCGCTCTCCATCACAAAATCTTCCATTTAATGGGTGTTGCCTTGCTAAAAAATTTTCTTTTTGTCCCGATCCTGTTTATTAAAATCAGAGATTGACATTTACTGGGACTTGAGCTCCAAAGGGACCTCAATGTGTACAACTGAAGGATCAGTAGCTGATTTAATTTTAAAATTATGTTTAAAAGATGCACTTGATGCTGGTGGGAAAGGGCCGGGGCTGGTAAAGTACCATAAACATTTGGTGGTAATAGGAGAGCTCTAAACATCCACCACAGTCCTTTCCCCCCACGGGGAAAATATCTTAGCTGTTGGTTTGCTGTTCTGAATACATTGTCTCATTATTGACTGAACAATTCAAAAGATTCTAAAGGTTTCTAAAGTGTATGAGCTTTAGTCATTGACTTTTCACCAATACTTCAGCAAAACTGAGTATTAACAACAAATTTAAATAAAAGTTTCAGAAAGTGGGAAAAAAATCCACACAGCTCCAACCTGCAGCAAGAGACCATGCTGACTAAAAACTCAACCTTCTGCACTGTGTCAGTTAACAAGAACACACAACTCCAAGCAGTTGCTTATTTGCTCAGTGCTTTGACGCAAATGACTTGACAGCTGTAGAAATTAGTAAACTCTTTGGGTCTCCAAGCCTCCAACTCCCAGCACAAAAAGAAAGAGTGAAAATCTCCATCCAACCCAAGAGCCAATCCATGTGGAAATGGGTCACTTCATTAGCCTAAAGGCCTCTTTCAGTAAGAAAGAAACCAAAGCAATTTATTATTTGCTAAAAACTCTTAAATGTCTAGAAATATTTAACATAAGCTTTTCAAAACAATTCATACGGGACTTTTCCAGATTTTGTTGATTCAATAAGAAAGCTGAACCTGGCCCAAAGAAATAAAGAAGGGTCAACCTAGAATCATGGATGCCAAGGAAGAGCATATATTTACCTAGAAAGACAAGTTTAAATGTTAAAAGAGAGAAAGCACTGCTGGGCTAAAAGGGTGCTAGATTGGGCATAGGTCACCTACAGTTCAAGAAGTATCAACGGTACATGCAAATTTGTTACTTGGCAATCTGTTCTTCATATGCCATCTCAACAAATAATGGACAGTGCCTACAAAATGACAGTGCCTCCTCATCTGCAGAGTAAGAGGCAGAGAAGTTCAGTGTTGCCTTCATCTCTCATGCAACCTCTAGCTGACAGAGGGAAGCTAACCCTGCTCCGTCCTGCTTTGCCTTTTCTATCACTGGCTTTTAACTGGAGACAGAATAAAGGAAACCAAGATGGTCCTAGTCATGGTTAAAACTTGTTTGCTCTAAGCTTGGACCAGAACTACCATCTCATTTCAGGCCACTCCCTGAAAATTCATTGTGTTCAATATTTCATAATCAGCTCAAAATCACGTTTTGTTATTTCTTTATCTACTCCTCTCAGCCCTCATATTATGCATCTGGATAGATGTGGATAATCCCAGAAATGAAATATACTTTCACTGCCTTTCTCAGTCAGCATCTAGGATCACACCACTTCGGAATCATATCATTTCTATTAGAAAAGTGAGCTCCTAAAATTAATACTTTATAACAATAAGACACATTTAAACAATGTTTTTTTTTTACATTGCTATAACTCCAAAAAATCCTCATATTTGTTCCAAAGAAATTAACACCTCTACTTAAGAAAATATTTCAATAAAAAAGTACAACTCATAAGACCTGTTCCCAAAATCTCCTTGCTTCTACAAAAAATAACTCATCAGTGTCATGAAAAAAAAAAACCATTTTCTATCTATTTAACATAGGATAAGTTACCTGACAGCTTTAATTCCTCTATTTCAATCACTGAACGTTTTGCACCAAAATGCTGACTAAGCAGATTCTGCAGATCCTCAGGGACACCAGGTTTCGGAGAGGATTTTTCCAGAATATCAGAAATTTTCTTCTAAAAAACAAGTAATGGAGTAAGTACGACATTTCTACCATTTCTGCTCTCTGGCCAGCTAACAACATTGTAAATGTTTGCTCCTCCATAACTTTATACAGGTAACTGGATTAATTAAAGCTTGATTAGAAAAAGGTCTTACAATGGGACAGGATTCCCACTTTGTTTAGTAGGAATGAAGACTTCAGAAGCAAGTTCAGATACTTTAACACAATAGAGTGTGACTCTGAAGATAAAAGAAACTTGTTCACTTACCTAAAATGCTGCCATATCTAAAACATAAATGAAAGCTGTTTTTGTGGGTTTCACTGTTGTTACACTTAAGTATCAGTTTGAAAATTGAGGGGTTTTTATCATTTGTTTTAATTTATTATTTTTCAAGAATTAATTACAGGAATCAAGTGATTATGTAAGACAGCTATATTTTGAGTAAAACAGGGTAACTACCTATCTCTTTTGGAAGGGAAGATGGTTAGCTAGATTCACAGCATACATGATCACAGGAAGTATGATGAAACTGAGTTAAAAGCTCACAAAAACCGAAGTCAAACAGAAAGAGTTCAGTAGCTCTTTTACTCTTTCAAAATGTATACTTTTTTTAAACCAAACTAATAATTTTTTGAGCCTGGACATGAGTTCATAATGATTATGTTTTATGTCTTAGGAATGTTAGCAAATAACAGGTCTGACTTTTCACTGAAAAGAAACTGTTGCTGTATTTTTTCACATAACTAAATGGATCATGCGGGTAGAACAGCCCAGGATTCCCGTTTTCTGAATGATCTGCCAGCATTTAGGAATACAGCAGATTTCCAAGGACAGAGGCAGTCTGGAGAGAACGGCATGGATCTGAAGCCTCTCTTGATCTCACTTAGAAATGATTCATTTGTTAAAGGCCAGCTCAAGGTTTCTCAGCTGCATAAGCTAAACTGAACTTGCCGCCATCAGGATGTGGGCAGCATAAGCCTGGCAGTAAAAAGGAGGAGAGTGTGGTTAGGACAGAACAATAGGGTTTGTATCTGTGAGGGAAAGTGAGATTGCAGAGAGACAAGGTGGGCCTAGAATCATTTTTGTCAGCTGTGGAGGGGTGGTGGCTATCTGCAGTGCTTACGCCTTCCTCTCGGTCTACCTTTGGCCTGGAACAAAGCCCACAGCAGCCACTGGAAGACTTTCCAGTGGATTTTCAGCTGGTCGACTTCTGCAGTGCCTGAATGCGTGGCATTCCTTTGCAAGCTTCACCAGCATTTGATGCTGTCGTATTTTTCTGCCTTGAAACAATTGTCTTTCCCAAGCATGGCCACAGGCCACCTGCAGCACACACACCCTTCGCATGAGGCCCACAGACAAACCTCTTCTTTGTTATTCCTAGCAAATATAGAAGGCGGGGCACTAGGGAAAAATGCTCTTCTCTAGCCCCAGCCTCTTCAACAACCCACATTCAGGAACCTCTGCTTTAGCAGACAATAACACAGAAGTATCACGCTCATTTCACTTGGTAACTCAGCGTAAGCTGCTGTTCCTCAGGACCGTTATTGTCACTTGCTGGGCCGCTTGATTCCTCCAGGAAAATTACAGCACTCTTGAGGGGAGCAGCCTAATACTAACGAGAAAGTCCATAAGAGTAAGAGCAAGGACACCTGAGCAAACTCTCTTCATTCGAGGAGAGCTGTGGGGAAATGATCCTCATGAAGGAAATTTTATTATTTTCCTTCCAATTTGTTCCAGATGCTTAAAAGCAAAGTCCCGTTTCCCCCCCCTCACTTTTTTTTTCCCACCCTTTTCCTTATATTTGGAGAAAGCAGTTTGCTTGGAAACAATAGATCAACCTGATAAATATTTCCTGATGCATTTGCTAACAGCCTGTGTACGTCATCTCAGGGGCAAGCCCCAGTGAAACTAAAGGTGTAACCAAGTGCGTGTTGTTTGCCTGGGATCAGGGTCTTTTTGCTAGGGCTGGTTCACCACTCTCTGCCATGGGATGCTTTCACTCTGGCAGCAGTGGATCAAACACCATGGTCACTTCTGCCAGAGCTGCATTTAAAGCTAAATCCCACTCTTCTCTCTTCCCATTCCCTGGCTGATTAAGAAGCCTGGCATAACATAAAGGCACCTCTCCGCCTTGTGAGGGAGCCAAGTTTTTATACAGTATGTCCCGAAAGACAACTAACTTGCGTGGTGCCATATTATTTCCATCTAGACTGTAGAGCGCGTTTGTTGTTGAGGGTGAGGATGGAGCATGGCCAGGGGGTCAATCCAGAGTATTTATTTTTATACTTATGCCAGGAGAAGAAGAGGGAACAAGGACAGTTCTTGGAGCAAAGGATGCAACAGCTGCTGGAGCCTGGCCACACACCTGAAATGGGGCAGATTCTGTAGAAACTGAAACGCCACCTTTCTTTGATAGTTGTATTTTCCCTGTGTGCCACACCTGCAAGCTGGGTGTAGACATACACAACCCTTGAGCAGGGTGTTGACACAATGCCGCAGTTCAGTTCAGGTGAGGAATTTTGAGTGGCCAAAAGAGTGGGAATTTCTATTCTTATCTAAAAGAGGCTGCAATGTTACATTGCTTCACATGTTACTTCACACTGTCACAGGGTTGTCCCAGTTTTGAATCTTACAACAGCATACACACCCACTGCCCAGTCCCCAAGTACATTCCAGGACATTCATACCTTCTTTCTCTTCTTTGCTTTTACAGTGCTCTCTTGTTTTTCTTCAGGTTGACTTAGAAAACACTCTGTAGGCTGTGAAGTACATATTTAAAAAAAAAAGAAGGAATGAAGAAAGATTCAGTATCAGATATCTGATCACCTGGAAAAAAGTCACCAAAGGGAGGCAAGAGAGAAATACAAAATATAATGCTGGGCTAGGGAAAAACAAACAAAACCAAACCTCCCTACCTGTGGAAGGGATCAATTTCTTACAGTTACCTGTATCTGGACTAATTTTGGAATAGAGATCTATGTTGTTGTAACCAAGAGAATAATANTGTTGTCGTAACCAAGAGAATAATAAAAGAATGGAAAGCTGAAACATATAGGTTGCAGTCACATTTTCATAAAATGGTGAAAAGCAGGTTTTGAAAAATTGAAAAAGAAAGAGGAAAACATGAACAAAACACTTCAACAACTATATACTTTACATCCCTATTACTGTGTGTGATCGTTTTTCTAAATTTTGCCAATAGCGCTCTAAAGTAACTGGGGCTAATGTGAGCATCCAGATGGTGAAAGATACCATGGAACTGGGTGAGAATAATTGGAAATAATCATGCTCTGAATTTCCTTTGACATTTGTAATGTACAATTTAGGAAAACATGTTTCAGATTTTTTCTGCTCCACTCTTGCTCTGTCTCCTCATAGCAGGCAGGGTCAAATATGCCTAAGAAAAATACATGTTGCATTTCAGAAAAATCTTCATCCAACATGTTGCAATTATTAACCCACTTTTGTGCCTGAGTGAGCAGGCTGAACTGGTCCATTTGTAACAGAGTCCCTGTTCACATAAACCATGGTTAGGATTTGTCTGAAAGCCACCTAAAATTGTGCACAACAGAGGAAGCAAGGCACAGGTTTATAAGCATAGCAATTCTCTTCCCTTTTGCCTTCTTAGGGACTTTTGCTTCCTGGAAATGCAAATGAATCTGCATACACAGGCTTTAGAGCTTAACAGGTGACTCAGCAAAGAGCAAGGGGCTGAGCTGCAGGAAAAAGCTCCTTGATACTAGAATGCATTTGGCTGGAAAAATCTCCTGTGAGAAGCTGTGGAGAAGTCTCATCACATGGAACATTAAAAGCTCAGGGACCACCAGTCCCTTAGCCTGGAGGCAAAGGATCAGCAGGAAAGGGTGCCCGGCCAACAGCCAGAGAAGCTGTTCCTTCATTCCCCTGTTAGGGCACCTTCAACAGGGCCAAAGGAAAGTTAACAGACACTCAGACTAGCTGAGACTCTCTGAGCACTTCTTGCACTGCCATCCTAACAGGAGGTCACTTCAAGACAACTTGTACTACAGGAGCCTGGCCCTCACATTTCTGTCTTTCCACGCCCATTCTCATATCTTTATCAAAGGTGTTTGGGGGAGTTTAATTGTTCAGGTTATGTCTTCGCTTCCCCTTTTCTCCCCCTGATAATGTAGCTATAGAAAACAGGGAATCACCATGCTCCTCACAAACAAATGACTGACCTATTGATTGCTCTCATTTTCTGTGCTGTGATATAGTCACTGCACTTGCTAAACCAGCAGTAATGTATAAAAGTGGCTCTGAAACTGGTTGAGGCTTGAAATGATAGTTAGGACCTACCAGAGCATATCTGGCTGGGGACCAGCTAGAGCAGGCAAAGGACTCGACAGCTAGGGCTGGAATATAATGCAGCCTGGATCAATACCTAGCCATGAGAATTTGTGATAGGGATCGTATCTTCCCTCAACAAACAGAGATCTGTCCCTGTGATTTTGTCAGGAATAAGCAGATACTATGTTCACTAGAAATCAAGGGACTGACTGCAAGTACAGACTCACTTCAGCTAAGAAAGTTATTCCAGGTTTAACATAAGTTTTGTGTTTTTATTTTTATTTTTTTAAATCTCTGTCCTGACTCAGATTCAAGTACTTATAAGAACAACACCATATATTTCTTTGTTCCTAGTTCTGCTGTTAGCATTCCCAGACATTGAGACTGAAACAGAGCTACCCTCTGCCTTCAGTTCCTGCTTTACCCTTACGCATCCCAGCTGTCCATAGATACTTGAAGACCACTTGCCAGGTGTTTTAATCATAAATTCCATTTTCAACATTACATTTTATGCAGAGAACAAGCCTTTGGATTGATTTAGTCAAGAGACACTATCAAGCAACCAAAAAGCCAGAAAGGGACCAACCTGAGTCTCTTTCTTCCCATAGAATATGATGGCTCCTTATCCTACAAAACTTCACCACTGTTTATGAGCCTTTCAGAATACAGAAAAATGCCACTCATTCACTTTGGGCCCATTTCTCCCTTCACATATAACGTGAAATGTTTTATATAAATCTGCAAAACATCATGTGCACTCCCAACTGGTATCTATGTGAAAAAAGAATAAAACTCACAGAGCCGAAAAATCATCTCTAAGAGGAACAAAATTTTCTCACTGGTAACCCTTCATTCAAATGCTTAAAAGTATCACCAAATGTCATGGCTTCTTTTTGAAGTCAGCGTGTAGCCCTGTCTTTCAACGGCAACAGAAGTACACAGCAGACTTGTAGGGAAAGCCTTGCTTCCTCAGACAATCATGTTAGGACTCAAAAAACCCCTCCTTTACAGCAGCATATATATATTTAGGCATGGTATGCCGTTAGCAAGTCCACTTTATTCAGACGTTAAAAATAACGCCGTAAGAGAAAAATAAACTTCATGGTGGTGAATGGCTGTAAATCTACATGTCTCTGATGATCTGTAGTCCAAAATATTTAGGTATCTGATCTAGACTGAACTTCTGACCCTTAACCAAATGTTAGTTGCCTATGTACTCATGCAATAGCTCTTTGCATGGCACCCTTAGGAAAAGGTCATTTGCATGTTTTTCTTATGCAAGACACAGAGCAGACAACCTGCTGGTTTTTGACATGGCTCCCTTGTGCTCTGTGTTTTTATGCTATTTTTACATGGAAGTTCTTAAGATGCAGAAAACAGGAAATTTGTGCTGAGACCACTGATTTATGAACTAAAATGTCATAAATTCCTTGTTTGTTAATCATGGACAGAACATAAAATATTTCCTGTATTATATTTCTAACACAACTTTTTTCTTTACATGTTGCCAAGTTACTGGAAATTCAAATGTAAAGTGAAAACATTCTTGTGTGTGTGTGAAAGCATGTGACATTCTAGGTCAGCCATATACTATGACTTTTGGAGTTCGTGACAAAGTAAACACATCAATGCTCCATTCAGATTGGAGACAAATTATTCATTTCATTGTAAGCCTGTGGACAGTCTGCAGACTGGAAACATGAATGTTCATAATTCTATTTGGCTGTCTCCTGACTGGCTTTAAGATGCCAAGTCCACTGTAGAATAGCTTCCAGCCAGTGAATAAGGCAGAGATGAGTGAGTAGAATAGGTTATGTTACATGCATCAGAACTACAAAACAACTAGCTTTCTGTAAGTACATCCAACTTTGCACGCATTTCACTCTAAAAGACATGCAACAACACACACATGACTGAGTTCCCATAAACCATTGCCTCCAGGAGTTTCATAGCCAAACATCAACTTACCCTGCTCCAAAATATGGACTGATATTCTTTATATTACAGGAAGAGCTGTGGCAGGTGGTCTGCTACAGCTGAGCAGTCCCGATCCGCCTCAGCAGGGTAACCTGTGTCAGCTATCCTTTCTAATGTTCTCACAGAATGAGCAAAGCAACTCCTCCAAATAAACCATCTTAACTTTGTTCTAAATGCGTAAGTGAATATAGCGGTGATAAAAATTGGCTCCATAGGCATCTGCACTGAGTTGAATGCCTTGCATATGATGCCCAGGTAGGGTGTGTACAAAGGCAATACAGCTTTCTCCTGCATTGCTTAGCTCTCTTTCCTAATTGAAATGCAAAACCAGTTCAGACATTTGGCTCACTTCACCCTTGGTCTCCTTGCAAAGACACCCAAAAGCATGGTAATTACTACTGTATTGCTTACACTTCTCTGTTACCAAAAAATAACATCCCTACAAATGATTTTCACTTGGGCTATTGCCTAGGCATCACACAGTGAATTTACTACTGACCTAGGGTCTAAATTAATAACCATAACCTCAAGGAGAGAGAGCATCCAACATTATTTTAGCTCCTTGACAGGCGTTCAGCCCATTCTCCTGCATGGTATCAGGAAGGCAAAAGAAACTAACTTTCAAGCATGAGACTTCTTAAAATCAGCTAAGCTCTAGATGATTCTTTTCTGCTAAAGTGGTGCTGTCTGCCAGAGACCTTGCTGCCATTTCCTGGGTATATTCCATGTAATGCTGAACAACAAAGTTCCCACTGGTTTTAAAGGAAGCTTTTAGCAGTGCAAGGCTATGGAAATATCAATCCATGTAGACCTGAATTCTTCTTCACGTGGATGTTTCAAAGGGGACATGCGTGGGTGGAGATGTTGTACTACATTTAAAACACAGCTTTCAAGACCTTGTGCGTGCAGGTAAAGGGAAAAGAAGAGAGGGGAAGACACTGGTCACACCACTCAGGCATTTATTACTAGACAGTCACTTTGCAGGAGACCGGCTTGGCAATCTCAACTCACGCAAAATAAGAGCTAAGTTATTCTTGAAATGTACTGGAATGAGACCACTTCCAAATACTGCATAAATATTTTTTAAAAAACTTCGTATAAAAATCATATTACATGAACAGATTGGACAAAAAGTGAAGAAAACTGCCCCTTTAGTGAAGGAATGAGGACTACATTCCCCTATGCAGTATCATCCCCGTGCTCTACACAATTGCTAAACTTACAAACCTGCTTTCTTTTCTTTGTCACAGCAGGTTTGGAATCTGGATCTTGACGTATTGTTGTCTTATCACTTGGTTTCTCAATTGCTTCATCATCCGAAGGATCTGATGAGAAAAAGAAAGGGTTCTCATTGCTGTTTTTCAAATTCATCTTCTATTTTTGCATTCAGAAATAGGGATAAGACCTTCAACTGCAATCCTGTCAAAATAATATAACCTCAAGATTAGTAATAGGTACAGCAGTAGTAGAATTTTTTATCATTTTAGAAAACTGATATTTGAAATTTATTCTAGGAAAAGTCCCAGTTTTCCCCTCCTCTTCACAGGATTTGATCTGGCAGGTGACATATTTCCATATCTTTCTGGAATGCTGCACAGTTGGTGCCATCTGCAGCATCACAGGTAGAAATGTCTAATCTTTCCAGAAACCCACTTGAATTAAGATGAGCAGTGAACACTGAAAGAAGATGTGTCTGATAAACTACAACACCTCAAGTTGTATGACATCTCTCTGCGTTATTTCAGAACAAGTAAAACATGCTCTTGGATCCTCAGCACTGCATACATTATATATAATTACAGACCTATCTCAGCAAATCATTACACCCCAAAACAAGCAACAGTTCTGCTACTAAAGACTAATGGCTCTGTGGACCATTGGATTACTGAAAAAAATACATAACTCCTCCTAAGTTTGCTGACACTTCTTTTGGAATAAGTCATCTCTTCCTACAAAGATAAGTCTTGCAGATTGAAGAAGGAAAACACCCACACCAATACACACACAAGTCCACACAGAAAACATCCCAGCCTCCATCTAGAAGTCCAAAATGACTCACTGACACCAATTATCTATAACAGGAAGAATTCTAAGATTTGTATAATTTCTTACTGTATAAAAATATACACGGACATTTCTGCAAGCACATTTTTAGCTCTGTGACTCTTACACCATTAAAAATTAGGCAAAAGCACATTCCCAAAGTTTAAGCAGAATGTCAACAACAATTAAAAAAAAAAAAAAGGTTATGTTTTGGGAGAAAACTATATAGATTAAGATGCCTCCACTCATTCTCTTCTTCATCTCTTGATCTCTACAGAGAGACTTTGGGGGAAAAAATCCTATCCACAGGGACAGTTTCCTTTAACAGTTCAATATTAGCCTCTGATTTTAAAAGGTGTTGTAGTCCAGCATAGAATTTTCTGTTGGGGACTGAATTACTTCCCTGATCATTGCCAGAAGCATTAACATATATTTAACTGAGCAATTAGAACTGAATAATTCAATGTCTGTACCTGGAATACTCTGGAATATTTTTCCCCTTTGCAGGGATTTAGTGATTGTTGAAATCTCCTGTATGCTGAAGTTGTAAGCTGCCAGTTCAAATATGAAATTATTTATTTTTAATAGGAACAATAAAATTCCACAAGCATCACGCAAAGTATGGAAGATCTGACTACTGATTATTATACAATATCTATGCAATCAATAGCAGTAAGCAGAGTAACACGAGGGCCAGAACACATGAGAGAGAAAATCAACTATGGCTGGTATTTAGTAACTCCAGCTGAAATATGTACATACTGAAAAAATAAAATATAAGTGTAGGGGAAAGGATATGACAGGGAAAGAGGCAGCTTTATTCATCCACAGATGCAACACTATGCATTCATTATATGGCAACAAGGCCATGGCTTCTAAAAGCCACATTGGTAACAATGCGTGTACATACTTCTGCCTGGAAAGTACTTGTCTTGCAACTTCCATTCCTCTTCACACTTCGAAAGGCTCATGTAACAGTCAGCATCTTAAGACTGGGTTGTGACAGCTGTTAAGAGTTTAAAAAAGTTTGGGAACTTAAAGCTAGCAATTGAAGAAAATCAGTGAATATTTTAGCAGGTTGGATGTCATTTGTCATGAAATCTTATTTGATATAGATTATATTCTTGGCAAACTGCAATAGCTTTAGAAACAGAGCAGCAACAGACAAAAAAAAATTGTTTTCTGTCCAGTACAACTAACTGACTCTTACATGAAGGGGTTTGATAAACATTAATGAACTTTATTCAGACCAAAACCAATGCCATGAAAGAACTGGCAGGACTGATTTGCAACTCAGTGCATACTCTGAAATCTTGAATGGGAATGTACCAAGAAAACCCCCTGCTTTCCAGAACTAGAGCAAATGCACAGACGCATGCAGAAATGCACAAGCTTGTGCACCAAGTGGACATTGCAGCTAAGCTGGCCTATTTGCTTTCTCCTCTCTTGCATAGCCATCAAACCATCAAATGAACAGACTGTGACCACAGAAGTGCTAGATCATAGAATGGTTTGGGTGGGATGGGACCTCAAAGACCATCCAGTTCCAACTCCCTGCCATGGGCAGGGACACCTCCCACTAGACCAGGTTGCCGAAAGCCCCATCCAGCCTGGCCTTGAACACTTCCATGGACAGGGCATCCACGGCTTCTCTGGGCAGCCTGTTCCAGTGCCTCACCGCCCTCATAGCAAAGAATTTCTTCCTAATACCTAATCTGTGATCCCACGTCAGGTGAGTTGCTGGTGGCAAGGGAAGAGCAAGGATGTCCCTCTTGGCAGCTCCTTACCACAGGTTAGCTGTAACATCAAGGTGCCCTTAAGTAGCTGCTAAGTCTGCCTCAACAGAGGACACTGGGTGGTCATTCTGGGATCCCTTCTCAAAGGACACGAACAAGACAGGTAGCAAGTCTAAATCACAGGCAGCGTACATGCCTGCTAAGAAATGTATGGCATTGGGCTCCATGAGCTGCTCCAGCAGCTACTTTCCCTCTCCTCTGAGAGAGGAAGAGTCAGATTGGCTCTTCCTCTGAACTGCCACTTGGATTGTGATTTAGAAAATGACTGGCCCTCCCAAGTACTACTGCCATGGTTGCTGGAACATCACTATTACTGTTCCAAGAGTGTTCATCAGACATCAGCTGAAGGTATAAGATTTTCCAGGGAAGCTTACTGGCCACTAGAAGTCAAAAGGAGAAAGTATTCCAAGACCCATTTCCTTTTTTTTTTTTTTTTTTTTAATTTCATCAGTGGTGATATGGGTTTACTTTACTATAAATTTATTATTAATGCACAAAAAAATGTATCTAGTCCTGTACAGCCTAACACAGGGCAGCAAATGAACAGGGGAAGATACAAACTTGAAGATCTAGGTGACAAATTTCTTTCTTACATTAGAGCTCACATATCTGTGGCAATCGACTGGGTTCTTACTTTCTCTTCTCCCAAGGATGTCTGACGCTCCTGCACCACATACCTCTCTGCACACCAACAGCTCCTTCCCCACCATCATTCCTCTCCAAAGTCACTGTCCATTTATGTCTTTTGGGCACTTTGGAGTCTCAGGTATGATACATCATTAAATGAAGCTCAAAAATTACAACATCCATCATATTCTTGAAAATTTAAAATGCGTTTTGGTGACCCAATATTATCACTCTGCTTTACCATGGGCTTGTTTGCCTCCATATCACCCTTTCTCCTGCAAACTTCTTATGCTGCATTTTCGTAGAGCAGCTTCTGGGTTTGAGAGCCCACCAGTGACTTTTGTATATAATCCCTCTGTCTCTTCTGACCTGACTTGAGAGATGCTGGAGGAGTGACCACCTTTTACACACACCAGCTCCACAGACCTGAGGTCCTGGATGCACTACAACCAACCAGGCTGTATATCCACGATAAATATGAAGAACACCCAAGAGATCAGAACTAGTCCCCTTTTCGGCCCTCTTGCTCAGCCCTGCTTGAGCCCCAAACACCCATTCCTGAGTACATCTGTGCATGTCTCCCTGACCTGAATTGCTGAGCCAGCTCTTTCTCAACGTATTCACTTCACACTGGAAATAAACGAGAATTGCATTAAATCGATTCATGGAAAAATGCCTGTGATCTTTAAGCATTCCTTTTCAAAACCCACTTGGTATGCTCTGAAACGCAAACAGGGGCAGTCTAAGTTTTAAATAACGTCTTCTCTTTTTCATAACTAAAAGGTACACTGCTAGTAACAGCAATCTAAAACTGGACAAATGCTTTCCATGATATGAAATAGCCTGACAATGTACCACCTGTTCACTGCCCATCTGAGTTATGGACTGCACTCCGTGATGCAATGCCCTTCTCCACTTTCAGCTAGAAATGAAGGAAGAGAGAACCAATGTCTGGCCCCAGACTCAACAAACATCTGTGAAAGCAGTTCTAATTTGCACATCTTTCTGCAGTACCTGAGTATTTTTACTTCATACAACAGTAGGACTTTTTGTCTGTTCCAGAAACGGTCATTCACATCCCACTTGAGGCAGTAGCTAGTTTCAAGCTGTGATTTTTTTTGACACCATGTCAACTCCAGTGATGACAGGAGGGTTTCGTTGTGGGCGTCCAAGCACCACAGGCCAGACTCTGCCACCCTTGCTCATGTTAAGCAGTGTATCTCCCTATGCAAATAGTTACCTTGAAGTCAGTGGGGTTATTCACAAAATAAATTATAACTTGATGTGAATAACTACAGAGGCATCCAGCTCACAGCTCACAGATTCCAAACATGCCTGTATCAGAGCAGCACTGCTTGCCCTGCTTTGAGGTGTCAAGCTACTCAGGAGATTCCTCTAAGCCTGAACAGGAGAGAGGACAAATCCTTCCTTAGTAATCTGTTGATGCAAAGGCAGAACCTAACTGATTAATACAATGCTGACTTTCATCTCTCTTGTGCAAATGAGCAGGCAGGCACTGCTGGAACACACTCCTGAACAGGCGATGTTATTCAGCACAGCAATCTGCTTCTGCATCTGATTTCCTGCAATGAGTGGACTTTATGGAACCACAAGGTCATCAAAGAAGTCTGAATGATCACATAATGCTCTTGATACAGATAAATAAATATGAATTCTAGAGCTCTTCACCTTTTCCTCTAGTACTACATCAGTACTGTGGCACACACTAACAGGCCTCCCAGTCATTAGGTATTTATATTTGATTTTACTTCGAACCATGCTGAAATGGAAAAAACATTTATGCTTAACAGCCCCCTCCCCCTGATGAACAGACTTCCTCATTTATGATATTGATCACATTATTCAAATTGATTCAATGCAAGGGTTTCTAACTTCTTTCAAATTTAATATATGTATACATGTCCGAGTACATCAATACATATACTAAATATATACATATGCACACATTAACACAAAAACATGTAGACAGGAATATACACATGCACATAAAGAGGCACACAGATATTTTGATAATTTAACAGGTTCCCTTTAAACATCACCTTTACTAATTACTATCTTCACAAAGAATGCATATTTACTTCATCATTTATTCCAGTATTTTAAAGGCATACAAAACCTTAATGATATAGGAGGTAATGACACATGCTTTGATGGGAAAGCAATTTTGTTCGTATTAGCTAGTACATACAAATTTGTGCTTGCTAGGCTGACTCACCATTATTGAGACTTTTGACCTTTACAGTGCCAATCCTCTATTCTGAAGTGATTAATACAGGAGTTACAGTGACCACGATAGAAATAACTCATTCTTTTACGGACTAAGCTTAACGGACTGAAAAAGTGAAACTCTGCTAGGAAGAACTCCTTAAAATGCCTCCAAATAAAGAAAAAGTTACAACTGAAAAGGGACAGAAAATAACTTTAAAATTATTTGGAAAACGTGACTTGTGGTTTGAGCCATTCTAGCACCAAAATAAAGATATAGCATGCTAACAAGAATGACAGAAGCTATGAGAACTTCTTCATAGGAAGAGAGGATAAAGAGAACAGAAGGTTTTTTTTTTTTGAGAAAAAGAGGAGGTATGGTGCTTGCAGCTTTTCATAATATAGGAACAATGAACATGTAATTAAAAAGAAAGCTTGGAACAGAAAAATATTCTTTTGCTTACGCACCCAAAGACACCTGAGGGAATAATTTCTATTAGTTTGGGGGATTTGGTTTTTTGTTTTTTAATTTTTATCTTGAAGCTCAGTAAGATCAGACATTTATTTTGCATGCAGAAGACCTCCAGCGAAACAGGGCAGTACACGAAAAGTTCACTTCTTCCAGTTAAACTAATTTCTGCCACAGAATTTGGAGGGAACCTGCCTTATGCATCCACGAGGGAGACTCCTTCAACTTTTATTTGAAGTATCTGGCACTGCCCACAGTCAGAGACGCACTCCAGGTCAGAAGAGCCAATGGGTCTGAACTGTTACAGAAATTCCTCCGTTCTTTGTTACACTTCCACCAGTGTTATATATATCAGTGCTAATCCAGAGTTGCTTATAGGAAAAAAAAGCTTGCATGTAATTTATTTTTAAAAACTTCATTTCCCTCTCTTTCTCCACACACCCCGCTCCCCAACTTCCATCCTCTTACTGTTCTAAAATTGCCTTGTATCTAAAACCAGACTTTAAACAAGGCTTGTGTTTTCACTTTCTAGCAAAATGCCATGGATGCTGTGGAAATAGGTTTTGTATTTGCTATGCTCTATTTCTAGTTTCAGGTATATTACAGTAAAATATGTCCTTGTCGTTACTTTGTAGGTGAGCATGGTTCATTCAGTTTGGGCATGCTATGCTGGATTAATTTCAGGCTGCTTTGCAGATTATGTTTTTATTTATTGGTTGATTAAACAGTACTGATCTGTATTCATTAATCTGGGGAAAAATATTTCTCAGGGCTCCCAGTTTTAAATCCAGCAGATTGAAAAATATTTGATTCTGAGTAAAATGCCAAGTGTGTTGGGCAGAATTATTAT
>VXAL01016033.1:13895-194354 GCA_013399475.1 Chauna torquata | reverse complement strand
ATTTATGTGTGATTTTAGATTCCTTTTCTTTGGAAGTAAGAATGGAGAGAGGCAGACAGGGAGGTCAGTGAAAAGAATAAAATTGAAGACTGAGACTTTCCTATTATTTTCATACTTTTTTCATTTAAAACTGGCCTAAATTTGCAGTGAATCAGATTAATTAATGTCAATGCATTTGCTTGAATTTTTCTTGCATCTCCTTTGCATATCCCACCAGGTACACAGCACAAGATCAACTAATTTTCTTTTAAATGTAGCAGTTGTCTGCAAAATTGCCCCCAGGTCCCTGTTTATCCTTGTTCAGTTGAAAAGCCTCCTCTTGTCCCCACCGTTGTGCTGATTACAGCAACTGGCCTAAAAGTGATGATGACAGTATTTAAACATATCATTCCAGCATCATCCCTCGAGGCAGCAGGAAACATGAAGCTCAGGTGGGCCCAGTCACTATGCCCACCAATGTCCAAAGGAACAGATGAGGCCTCTTAAATGAAACAGGCCTGGCAGGGGGCTGGTCAACTAAGAAAAAAGGTTGGAATACTACAAAATATTTGAAATGTCAAAGCACAACTACTTCTCTGACAAAAGGAGAGGAATAGAGAGACAAAAAGATGCATTCGGAAGCAATGAAAAGGTGTTGCATAGCAGTGGGAGAAGCATGCACTGAAGCCAGTGGTGCACAGCGGCAACAGGGAAGCAGCGGTTTAAACGATCTCATGGACAGGTCCCAAATTACTGATCTGTGTGTCACCAGCATTGCTAATACCCAAAGGAGGTTCTCCTTCATCTCTGCTAGGACAACCCTCTCTACATTCCCCCTCTCTAGGCAATGAACAGCTCTGAATCTTACAGTTGCGAAGCTAATAATCGCTCCAACAGTCTGGTGTCCATGGTCTAAAGCCAATTGGCCAAGCAGCAGCTATGAAGGTCTTCTGTGAACCCCTCAGACCAGCCACGTGGAACTGCTAAGAATGCAAATTTTAATATTAATATAGTTCTGCAGATCAGTTTCTGGCTATTTACCACAGCAATACTTTAGAAATTGCTGGGAAATGAGACAAAATGGTTATCAAGCCAATTAGTTACAAAAGTAACCTGTGGCCATACCCATTTCATTTCTCAAATTGCTCTCACTAAATTGGAAAGTGTCCACCGGCAGCCCCAGAAAGACAAATAATTCTCCCCATCATGAGCATGCATCACCTCCAGTGGCACTACTGAGAAATCCAAATGATAGTTTACAAAAAAAAAAAAAAACCATCCCCTTACCTCCTTGAATAAGGATTAGTTAAACCATTTTGAACACTGCAATAAAACAAGCTGTAGTCCTAGAAATCAGTTAGAGAACACATATACCGACATTAAATGAAAAAGGAAAATTTAATCACATCAAAGGACATAATAATCACAGCACATCGTAAATCTTTGATGCAATGAAGAATCACAACATGGCTAAGCAAAGTGCCTCTTTCTTCAGAAATTAATGAAGAACTTTCCTTTTTTTTTTTTGCATTTAAGTTTTTGAAACTCCAGTTTTAAAACACTGATGAAGTTTTTGTAGTTTTCTCACTGGGGTCATGAATCAAATGAAGTGCCTTCACTTGTAAGACATTAAAAGACTTGGATATTTTGATGCTGGAACTAAAGGGGAAAAACCGTGAACGAACTGGTATATATTATTAGTACTAGGAGGCACAAAGGTGCACGTGAAGCCCTGTTGCAGGTGACTAGCAGTTAGGTACCATCGCTTTGTCAACTTTCTCTGTCAGTCCATTGCAACAGAGAACAAAGCTGCCTCCGTGTCTGGGCTGAAATAATCTCCACGATAATTACACATGGTGACAGCACTCCACCATCCCAAGGTCTGGGCACTGTTTTCCCTTCCCATTTGCATGAACTCCTCTTGCAAAAGAGGCCTACTCCAGCACAACAGTAAGTCCTCGTATCTGCGAGCATACCTCAAACTGCAGACTTTACCTGTCAAGACACTTTAAAAAAAAAAAAAAAAGAAAAGGTATTTTACAGTGCACTTATGAGGCATACCTGAAGGGGGTACAACATGCAACTGAGCAGGAATGGACGTCCTACTGAAGACTCAAAATCACTTCAATTTTGTCCCATTAGGTAACATCCAGACAGTGTAAGGTCCTTCCCAGTCCCATCCTGCCTAAGCTTGCACCGAGGCAGAGCTTATCGCAGTCTGTAGGACCTGCATGTAATAGCTTACAAGTACTGGTGATAGTTGGCGCTACAAAGACAATACAGTTACTCAGGTGTAAATTCCTTCCTCCGTCGGTTCAGAAGACACATCTACCACAAACAAACTGCCCTACAAATCTGGTGACAGGATATGCAGTTGAGGTTTCTCCTTCTTACACTGAATGGCGATTTAAACTAAAACCACTACTCGCTCAAGAAAAAAAGTTAATGGAGTCATTTCAAAGTAATTTTCAATATTCTCTGATAGAACAGAAAACATTTAGTGCACAGACGTACCTGCCAGACCGTGCCACACAAAGAGTCTTCCATAGAACATTTCTAACAACCACCTCTCCTTTTTCCCTTATTTTTACCACTTTCTCTTTAACATTCAAAACTGGTACTTCCAAACCCATTTTTGACACATCTTGACTTGCTGAGTGGGAGTGAACCAAAAGACAAAATGAAGGGAATATCTGAGAACAAGACCAAAGGCAATCCCCTGTTGTGCACATGTAAGAACAGAAGAATCAACCTCACAGGACCAAAGTTAGTCCTAGCTTGCAGCACAGCTACAATCCAGACTATTCATAATTTGACCTTTTCAAGTTCATATATTGCCTTATAAAACAGAAATGGATTTAAAAAAATCACAGGAAGAGAATTCTCAGACATGAAAGCAGAAGGCCACCCTCCATCTAATAAAAACAATATTTTCTCCTGCAAGACATCCTATCCCTGTCTCGCACAAGAAATAATGGCACTGCTGAGGTAAGAAGGGAGGATTCAATATTCATTTAGTCACTGTAGTTTTAAAACCCACAGTAGGTGAAGGGCAAACATGAAGATTTGACATATTAGGAATATGACAGGCTATTTTATTGTTTGCCATCCAACTTAATTTCTTCATGACTGGCCTGTCAAACAAGAGCACCCAGAGCCTGAAGATACAATAACACATTGTGTCAATGTGTGCACATCACTTCTGTTTGTCTGCTCTAGTACTCTTAAGCCAATGACACCATGAGTGAAGGCTCAAGATGGTATCCAGAAGTCACTGCAGTCTCCTCATTACTCTTATTTTTGTTCTTTCAAACACTACCCTTTACTTCTGGTAATCTCTTTAAATCTCCAAATTCAGTTTAAAACCATATTCTTAGAGAGATGGGGAAGCGGGAGATTATTTTGTTTCGTTTGTTTATAAGTAACATGGGTTTTGGCTGCTTAAAAATGTACTAGATGAATGGTATAAAATAATTAAATACTTAACCTTGTAAAACGGGATTCTCTTCTTGATGGATGCCATGCACTGCATACCTTACAGTCACTTCAGAAACCACTAAAAGGATACCAGAAATACTGTGCAATAGTTTAGGATAGTAAGAGGGTACTCTGGCCAGCTCTGAAAAGTAGGGGAATGGGGAAAGTCAGAACACAGTTGAGCATGCTGGAAACTGGCTGAGACATTATGGTTCACGCATCTTGCCTTGTAAAATACTCCATGGGATCTTTAAACAACCATGAGTGCCTAGTAATTTGTCTTTAATCAAAGATAAATCAGCTGACAGTACAAGTACTGATTATAGAACGCATGATTGTATGAGGTGGAACACCAAAAAGCTGGCTTAAAGTAGCTATCAATCCTAACAGAGGCATCTGAGAGAAGAAACCGCCTGGGATCTGCAAAAGCTAGATCCAAATAATTCCAGAGGAAACACTACCAAAGAAGGGTGGGTAGTCAAAGAGAAAAACTGTCTGCAAAGAAGCAGAAAGATTATCCAGCGCTGTAAGCAAAACTCGAGCAATGAGTCTGGCAAAAGCTAGGCACAAAGTAGGGCCTGACTCCCTACTATATTTCCCACTTGGTTGTGTGGCCAGGAAACTCATGCAAAAGCCGTCCTAAAACAAAACAAAACAAAAAACAAAACACAAAAGAGAGCATATACTGCCATTAAACTAAATATTATTTCATCCATCTTGAAAAACTAGCACAATCACTCTTATATCCTTTTCTCCTCCTTTCACATTACGGTAGTTGGTCAGGCAACATTTACAGCTCTGTACACATGAACAGCACTGTTCTATAAAAGTCCCCTGAATATTAACATGCCCTCTCCAAAACCACCCAGCACATCATTTGTTTAAGCAAGAAATCACCCTTTCTGCAAAATATTTATATAGGAGAGGTGCATGTCACAGCTCCTGGTGAAGTATTATTATTCCTGTGCTCTTAGGACCCAGTGGGCACTGGGATTCCTTCTTTTTCTAAGAATCGCTGATCTATCATGTACGGAAACTGCTCCAGCTGTTTACTGTGGAGGGTGAAGGGTACCAGCTTGTGCTGGGGAGGAGCAGTACATGTTCCCTCCCTTACGCTCTTGGTGAGGTGATCTGTGGTGATTTCAATATCCCAGCACTGGTGAGGTGGATGGCACTGCCAAGCTGGAATGGGGTGGGTTGGTCTGGATCACACCAGGCGTAGCATCCTGGAGTGTAGACACCATGATGCTATCGGTGTTTAATGATGTTGGCATGATGTACATTTAGAATCTCGCTACTTCCACAGTACTGGTATGTCACTCAACATTTGTCTATCTGGAGGCAGACTCGCTTCTTTTTTGGGTTCTAAAGTCAAACATCCAACCACCATCCTTCATTAGTTATAATATTCACTCCTAACAAATATTTATTTCTCTTAATTGGGAGGAAACAGGTAAATTGGGAGGAAACAGGGATTTGGGATAAATCCATAGAACTTCTTAAATGGTGGGCTCTAGCCTAGATCTGACTATGATTAAGTTTTGCCCAGGAATGTAGTATGGCCCAGATGTGATGTCTCCCTTCGTACTGCTGGAGATTCATACTTCCTACAATTCTCTCATTATCTTGGGAAGCAGCTGTGGCTTCACAGCTGTAGTTCTTGTTGTGAAGGTAACACACAGAGTCTGGCTGACCCTGTGGACTTGCAGTTGATAGATCATGACAAAATTACACAGTGCAACTTGCCAAAAACAGTGGACTTCCATAAAAATACAGCACACGTTGTAAAAACTTAACAGCCCATGTTACATTATTGTTCATAGATAGGCATTGATGTTTTACCGACCACTGATATCACTGACGCCTTTTTGGCTCATGAGTATTTTGCAGACATACACATGTATGGTATAACGTTATCCTGGACCTGACGTTTTCTCAGGTTTTCTCTGAACGGTAAAAATTGTATGCATGCATATAATGTATTGTACACTTAGCTATGTGTCACCAGCAACAAACATATACAAATAAAGAACAATACTGCAAAAAAGCTTTCACCCCAACTCTCCTTTATGTCTTAACACAAAACGTGAAAGAAGGCATTTCAAGTTGTTGAGATTTCTGCATCTTTTTTTTTTATCCAGAAGTCTTCAAATGGCAGCAATATCAGGTCTGTTTGACAGAGTATCAGGCTGATTCATATCAAATTAAACTCTTCTTCAGGTTAAGAACAAAATACCCTGACATGTTGCTGCATAGAGCTAAAGTGGCAAACTCCCTGGATTATAAACCATCTGTTGAAAAGCAGTTCCCTATCCAAGGTCCAAGGGTTATATTTCTAAGCCTCTTATACTCTTGCTTCCTCCCCTGCATATACTACACATTTCTCAGCAGTTTGGTCTCAGATATTGTAGTCTGCACTGCCCTTTCAAGCTACCCTAGCATCTCAGATTTATATGTTACTGGGATATACATTCACGGATTTAAATCACATTTTTCCAAAAATCTCACTAGAAGAGCAAATAAGAAAAAACATATTTTCTTATAGACAGATGCCTTTTATATATGAAGATTAATGTAATACAACAGGGAAATACTACACACTTTGCTGAGTTAACATTTTTGAAAGGAGGAAAGGTGACAGGCTTTTCATCTCTGTCAATGTTCTCTATTCAAGACTAGTAATTGCAATACAGTCTCTCATCTGTAAAGGTCTTTTGTGAACTGGCATGCAGCACATTTGTCTAAATGATCAAAAAAAAGCACATTATGACTCGAGCAGTTGCAACTGCCATAAAAATAGAGCTCATACCTACATTCATGTGCTGCAAGCAGATGGTTGATTGCTTTTCTGTCCTCTTACATTGCAGTCCTGTTCCTTTAGATCCTCTCTTTGCAGAGGCTGACATGCTGTGAGGTCAGTTTTCTGACAAGGTCATCTGCCTTCAGAGTATGAAGAGAACTGCACGGAAAGTGGGTTGGGCTATATTTAGAGTTTGGTCCAACTCCGTGCCAAGGTCCCCCCGCTGTCTCTCCCATGCAGCACCGTCTTAGGTCTATTCTTGCAGAGTCTCAGCCCACAGAACAGACGAAGAGAGGAAAGCCACTCTGAGCTACTACTGGAGCTAGGTTTTTGCAATTTGCTAGAACAAGTGGATCAGGAGCTCAGATAAGTTCTCCTTAAATACTTCATTTTTCTAATATTTAAAGACTTTTTATTTCTTTATTCAAGTGGATTTTCCCTTTTCGAGTGAATAAGCAGAGGGAACTGCCTGGGATACAGCAAAAATTAGCCTTCCGAGCTAAGGTAAGCTTGCTTCATTTCTGTATTGTCATTGTAATTAGAAAGCAACTGATGATGACTTGGACCAGATATGCCTTTTCTACTAGACTAGTTCTATATGTTGACATTAGCATTTTTGGGGGATAATGAAACTCTCTATTTCAAAACATCAGTTTTCATTATCACTGTCTAAAGGAAATGGGAAAATAAAAGGATATCAGCATGTGCAACAGAATATACATTGTCTGATTTCACCTGTTTAAGTTAATTTAAAAAGCACATAGCCAAACAAGCAGACTGTGTTATTCTGAAAGTAACAGAAAGGCAGATATGTGGCTACGTGCATGACGATTACGTATGTAACTGTGCATTTAGTTCTGCTGAGTGATATTTTATCCACATTATTTTGAACAACATGAGAACCTAGCTTCAGGGTTGCAATATAGAACTTCTTGCAACTAGTCCAGATCAAAAAAAAAAAAAATTTATAGATGAACATGTGCTCAAATTCTTTCACCATTCCAAAGAAGTTGTCCAGCTTTAGCCAGAGTACAGGCAAGATTAAAGACCATGTTCAATTTAGTCTCCTTTCCACAGAATACTTTAAACTAGTCCTGCATTGCTTCTCCTTTTAAAAGCGTATATGGCTGAACAGGTTTCCTCAGCACTGTTTTAAACTGTTGCAACTCTTATAGTTAAAAAAATATCCTGGAGAGAGTACAGCATGGCATGCTTGACTGTAAGGAGATCCTAACACACTTCAGGTCACATGGACATCATGACAGAGTGGTGTGGAGTCCAACGTGAGGAGACTTACGTAAAGGCACTCTGGAGCCATGGATATAGCACTGGTGCACACACACACGTGTGCAACATCACCATAGATTCCTCCAAGGCAAACACACAGGAATGGTAACCTGAAGAAGCAGGGCCACTTGGCCCAAAGGTCCAAACACTGATGCAACATCACCAAAAAGTTCTTCATAACAGAAACACCATGCACGAGTTTCAGCAGAAACATTTGAAGAGAGGCAGATGGGTTTTAGACTAACAGTAAGCAAAGAGCAAAAGAGGTCACAAAGTCACTGGGAGTTCCTCTAAGCCACAATGACTGGGTGGATTCCTGCACTTAGTTCAGGTCTTCTTTCCTTATAACTGCTGATCAAACAATGTCTTACATCCCGCTGAAGAAAGATTACATGGTAGCAAATGTCTCACCTGCTAAAGGAACTTCTGATTCTGGTTACTCTCAGCTCTATATAAGATCATCTGATCTTCCTTTCCTTCTGATTTTTGTTTGGTAATTTATGCTCTGTTTGAGTGTTAAGTTTATTTGGAGGATGTAATAAACACCATCTGTTTCACACAGAATACCTTTCTAGCGGTTCTAAGACTCTTTAGCAAACTATAATTAGGGCACTAATTATTAGGCACAATTTGGGCTGTGTGGAATGTGGTAACTCAGATTCATCCAGAAGGTTTCCATTGCAAGAACTTGGAGAAGAGGTTCTTAACCTGAGGGTTGCTGAAGCACTGCAAACGTATCATGAAGTTCATCAGTAAGCAAAAGGCTTCACAGTAAAAAAGCAACTAGTGCTGTCTAAGATTGTAAACAACCTTTTATAAACAGTTGTTATCATTGATAGAAAAGAGGAGAAACAAATGCAGCTATATACATTTTTAAATGGTCATTTTTAGCCTAAAGTTATTGCTTAATAATAATATCGCTGGGTTTTTGCAACACTTTGCAGCACCTGTTCTCCATTTGTGTGTGGGAAAATGTTATTTCCCCATCAATGTTACAGACATTGGGGGCTTAAAAAAAGCAGTATGGGTGTGAATGTAGCCTACACATACAGCATGCACAAAGAAACCCCCTGGCAGAGGGAGGGAGTGCTGCTGATTACCAGTGGCAGCAGGGGCTAGCTAGTGTTGAAGACAGCAAAGAGGGATATCACACCTTTGTCTCAGGAGCTGAGCCTAAGAAGGTCTCTGTCACACAAACCATTGGAAGGTTTGTCTGCATACAAATGACAGAATGAGAGCAATAGAAAAAGGCAATATTGTTGTCATGATAAATATGAGCCTGGCCTTAACGGAAGAAGTTGGAGAGAAGCACACCTGAGTGAACAAGCCTCATGTTCTAACACGGACAAACCCTCAATCTGCCTCTAACCTCTTTCCTGTTAGGGCCAATCCTGCCTGATAGCATCCTCTTCTTCCTTATCTGTCCCCTCCATTACAAATTTCCAGCACCAGAATGAGCTGGCTTCAACCTATTAAAGTATGACTCCACCCTGCTGAAGTGGAGACCACTATGGAAGCGGGAAAAAAATAAAAGAAAAAAAAAAGAAAAGAATAGAAAAAGAAGGAAAAGATCTTTATTCCCTTTTCTAGTACAGGAAAGAAAGGCTGACACCCTTTGTGTCCATTTAGGAAGCGAAGAAGGTCTCAGATGGGTCTGAAACCCACTTTCCGCACTGGGGGTGGGAGGGCATGGCTATATGTATTGACTGACCTCCTGCCCAAGGTTGTGGAGGAGGAGGAAGAAGAGGCTTGGCTCATGATATATGCTGCCAGTTGGCCAGGCAAAGCTCCAAGGAGACATTCACAAACTGCTGGCACTGGTGCTCTCACCCTCAGCTGAAAGGTGTAAGCAGAGCCCGAGCCAGATAGGTAAATCCAAACAGTGCCAAGGGGCCAAGGAATTCCCACCAGCAGTCAGATCCCTACTACTGCGTACAGTATTTACATGCCTGCTCAGTGGCTTTCTTCTGGCGCAATCAAACAGCAAACGGTGCTGGGATTTTCTTCCCTCCTTGCTGTCCCTCAGGCAAGCCAGACTAACAGAAACAAGCCAGGGTTTTGAGGGAAGTCTAGGTGTTCCTCAGCTCATCCTGAAACAAGTACCTTTAGCCTGTGGTCAGAGAGGCCCTGTCAGACACTGCAGTTCCATAGTCGACCCGAGCCCCAACTCCAGCAGGGTCCCCTGCTGTATTTTGCTCTCTATGCACCTGTAAAACAGTGATACCTCGTTGCAGAAAACAGTCTGCTCTGAGGTGAGCAACACCCTCAGCAGTTTGCATTCTCCTGCAGTCTGATACAGTCTTGGGACTAATGGAAAGATCTCCAACACTGGTTTTCACATTTTGAGTCAGAAAATACCACTTTTCAACCTAGGCAAATTCACTCCTCTGTAGCCAAAGCACAATAAGGCTTGACGTTCATGTCTAAGCAGAATGAGGCACAGAAAAAAAATCCATTGAAGCCTGAGGCGCTCTCCGGGCCTGCAGCACCACAGGGCTTTGTGGCTGCAATTACCAGCCCCAAACTGGTATGGTCTGCAGGCAGAGCCCTGCCTGCTGCCAGTGGTGCCAACCTGCTTGCCCAGAAACCTTTGGGCACGGGCACTGCTCTGCACAGTTTTGTGGGTGCCAGCAAGTGCCTTAGCCCTTAACTCTGTGATGACTCAGAATTTGCTAAGGTCTGTTGTGCGCAGTCTCTGCATTAAAGCAGAAACCTGGGCTGGTCCCACTGCAGCGGAAGGGGAGGCAGGAGTGGCCTCACCTGACCTCAGAAAGTGACAACTGGTGCAGTTAAGGACACAGCAGATGCAGCCTGATTTTCCCTGGTCATGTCCACATCTCTCTCTTGCAGTCAAACAAATACGCATACGTATACGTACACAGTTGCACACAAACAACATTGCAGGGAGTGGAGACCCACTTTCTATCCATTAACAGCCAAACATAGTATGTTAGGCTAAGATGAAGCATCTCCTTTGAAAAACGTAGTTATTTTATATGGACTTCCAGTTTGGCTAGATGAAATGGAGAGCAGCTATGACAATTTTACTTAGAAATGATGACGAGACTGAAATTAAGCAACTGAGAGTATTTTACCTACAATATTATAAAACAATGTGCAGTGGTATGAGAGAGGATGTATATATTCTGAGCAGCAGTGTTTATCTATACTTGAAAATATGCTTTCAAAAGTATTTAAAAATTGAGGACATACAGCTGGTCACCTGCATGGATTATTTTTTCATTTTCATAGAGCTGTTCCCAACTCCCAGCTTACTGACAGCCAGAGAAGTAAACTGAAAATAGAGTGCTCCAGCAGGGCATACATTTCTTACAGTGGCAATGAAGGTACACAGCACGCTAGCAGAAAAGGTCTCTCCAGGGAGTTCATCAGGAACTGGGAGCCTGGGAAGGCACCAGCACAGCAATGGCTGTGGTTTGCTGCAGCAGTCTCTCTAAGAACGGTGTTTGCATGGCTTTCTGCTGCTCTGTGACATCTGCCAAGGAAAAGGATTATATGCAAAGCTAGACACTACTGGTACATTTCATTTCAAGATGAATATGGTTAAGTTTAAAACAAGTCCCAGTAAAAATCCACCCACACAATGCGGCATAGTCATGCAGGAAGAAATAGTTCAAACTGGTACTACATAAAAGTCTAATACAAATTCCTTATCTTCCATTACATAACACTAAATTCTTTCAACCTCAGCAAATTTACAGTGATCGCTATTGGGGCTAAAAAGCCACTGAAAGAAATCCAACAACACTGAATTCTTTTGTCTCAAAAATCGTAGAGTGAAAATGCATATGCACAGCTGCAGAACTGTAAATTATTTTACATAAAATGAAACTTGGACTAAACATAGTCTTGTTAAAATAAATCCTTGGAGGTGAACTTTTCCATTTTTCACTCACAACCAGCTTTTTATTGTACCAATCTTTCCCTCAGGCATTCACTTAAACAGGACAACAGCGTCCAATCTCTAGCACCCACATAATATTAAAAAATCAGTACTTACAACACAGTTGTATTAGACATAGTACTCATGCAATTTTCTTAACCACTAATAATATTGCAGAACACACAAGCAAAGGATGGAAAGAATATAAAATAATCCCCAAATGAATGACAAATATCTTAGGTACTCTCCCCCTAAAGGGACAATTTAAAAATTATGTGCAAAATATAGTCAAAACCAGGCATTTTACATCAAGTCTTGTGTGTCTTGAAAAACACTCACTTTAAATGGAAAATGAGCAGCAAACATTCTTCCTGTTACTATGTTTTATTGCATTAATATAGCCGTTAGAGACATCATCCACTACAACTTGATGCGTAGCAATTGTATGTCCACTCACACAATACCCAAAAAAGTGGGAAGACGATAAATGGAAATCCCACTTGAGAAGAAAACGGGATTACCTTGCTAGCATGCAAGAAAAAGGAAGGGTTGGAATCACGCACGCATCAAGACTCGTGTGCTCTAGTGCATGCTGTTGCTTTGCAGTGTTTCTCATGAAGCCAAGCCAACAGGCCACACGTTCCCCATTGTAAGTCCATGCGCCGTCCACCAGCAGCCCACCTGGGAGCTGAGCCAGCTCAGGCCATGGTGGAGTTTCTCAATACAGATAAGTATTCACTGAAAGGTGGAAACGGCATGACCTCTCTCAGCCCTCTGCAACAGGAAACTTGAGACTCTTGAAGGGGGAGAAACGGAGCATTCACTCCCCCTCACACCAACTTTCATCTGACCTCCTGCTGTCTGAGGAGGACAACATGTAGTCTAATTATAGGTTTCTTGATTCTTCCTAGGGATAGTCCCCTCACGTGGGCAAAGAATCTTACGAATCTCATGAATCTTTCAGAGCAGAGATTGTCCACCATTTTAAACCCTTCCGCTCTATCACATACATGTAAGGCGGGTCCCCCATCCAGTTTGCTCCTCACCAGTGAAACAAAAGCAAGAAATGAGAGGTTTGATCAAGAAATGCAGGGTATTGAGTGACCACTGGAGAATGCATGGCTAGCTTCTCCTCTATTGTATTCTCCCATGACATGTCATTTAAAAAGAGCTGTTAACACTGAAGGCATTTTTATTGCAAAAAGCGCAAAACTACAGTACCACTCAGCAGTTTCGTATTTTACAATTGCTGAGGATACACTACATATATTAGTTAATACGCTGTGTTTTCTTTGCACTTTGTGTACACATCACATGTGGTCAGAGGAAGGAGTCCTAGAGGATTTACTTGGATGGAAGTCAGGTGCATGTATGTGCATTTACACATTAACAAGCTTTGGAGTCAGCATTTCTAGATCTGATAGGGACTGCTTAGCCTTTAGCAATTCACTAACACTTCTTCCATCTCTGTTTGTCTTACTGCAAAAAAACAAGATACAGAAATGTCTCTTAATTCAATGGGGTGTTTTGGGGTTTCAATAACATACGTAGAGTGCTGTGGGATTCCTGAAGAATGTTCTATAGTAGAATAAAATAATAGTTGTTTATTATACTTCAGACAGAGGACAAAGACCCTTTTTTCAACGCTTGTAAAAGTAGCATTTTTTTTTATTATTATTTTAGAGAATCCAAACCAGTTGCATTCAGATCACTAAGATGAAAAAAAAACTTGAGGCTCACTCCATCAGAGAGACAAGGCTCAGAGGGATCCCTTTCAATTTCGAGTTACAATTCCCCAGTCTCTGCATCGATAGCCACGTTCAAAGGCTTCTTTGTCATAGCTTTTTCAGTGGCTTTTGGGAGAATGCCCTGACATGGAACAAAGGAATGATAAAGCTTATCCCTATCCAAAGGGTCCCACTACTGCATCCAGCTCAAGGAAAAACCGATGACAGACTATGTAAAGCTGGGGTCAGAATATATATGGTATGGGAGAGACAGAAGCAGTGCTTTATCTAGGCCCTGAAGGTCTCAGCTGTGCAGACAGTCTCATAAGGCAGATGTCCTCTGGTATCCTATACGAATTCACACGCTATGAATTCTTCATTCTAGACCCTGCTGGGAAATGTAGTCTCCCCCTACTTGATTTACTGCAAAACTGCTGATAAGGAAACCACACTGTAGCAGAAGACTACCCTCAGCACAAGAGAGCACAACAGAGATCAGATAGGCAGTGCATCTGCAGAGGGGAGATCAGCGTCTTAGCTGAAGTTACAGAAAACAGAAATCGTGAAATAATCCAAGTCTGACAATATGGAAAACAAGACAGCCTTCAAATCAGAGATATTTTGTGTCTCACTGTTTTGTCTTTGGCAGAAAGAATGTCCATATATAATCCATACTATCAAACAGAGACTGGCAGAGCAAGAAAAAAAAATCCTACAAACTGTCATGGTAATTTTATCCTTTTGCTTATTTTTTTTGAGTGACCTGATCACTTACCTCAGCAATGGTCAGGACTGGAAGGCTGCACCAGCACTGTAATGAAGGTAAAACCTTGGGAAACAATTTTGATTATGAAAGGAGGTTTCAGCTGACTACATTTTAATTAATCAGATTAGCACAACTCTCTGAACTCCCAGGTACTCCATTTCAGCCTGCAGACTAACATGTCTTGTTTTAGGGCATATTTTAACACTATTCTAATAAATTCTTTAACAGTACTTTTAAGTCTCAGAGATAATCTAATTTCTTCTTTATTTTTATTATGGAGGCTTTCAACAGGCACTTCAACTATAAATCACTAAAATGATGTGCCCGCAAAATGCCAAAACCAGACTCAGAAACCAAATTCCTCTTCAATCCTTGTATTAATTAGAAGCACGGTGAATTTTCTAATTACAAAATAAAAAGTGATTTTGTATTGATAAAACATTTTAACTTAAAATAGCTGTCTATAATAAAGGCAAGCCACAGCAACATTTGGTTAAAATGCTCAGCATAGGCCCAGAATAATAATATTAGATATCATCTGCTATAAGAGAAACACAGAAATCGTCAATGACAACAGAAGAGCAGGATGCTCAGGGTTCAACACACAGTGCAGTGTCTACATTACCTGCATGATCCAGGCTTAAATGAGCCAAGGCTTAAGGACTGAGAAAACATACGCAGTCTAAGAAATACATGGCAAATGAAGAACTCCAAATATGCAAGTTGTTTACTAATACATCATGAGACCCAGCAGAGATGATATAATTTATATCTTTAAACTCACAAAGCATATAAGTTTTCCTCTGCATTCTCCTCTGCATCCTGAATTCACCAGTGTTTTGCTACTGGATGGAAATGAGAGTGGTAAATTGTCCAGGACTTGCCCAGTTTGCACAGTGACACTGTGCTCCCTACCTTTAGCTCAGTGTGACCTGCAGAGGTGGCTGTGTGCTGCCCCAGTCCAGCAGCAGCAGTAGAAACTGAATCTTCTTCCAAGAGGGATTTAAAAATAAGAAAAAGATCCAGATATTATCAACAGACCTTGGGAAAACATGAAAGCAGCAATCAAGCAGAGAGATCAAGCTAAACCCAAGAGAAGGGCACGAGACATCTCTGAAGTGATGGCAGGAGGGAATTAAGGCAACAGAGGTGGAGCTCTAGCTCTGAGCCTCTACACTTTTCCACGTCCATCATGACAAAAATGCCTTGTTTTCTACAGAAACAAACCCTCTCTCCTTCTCGATGTGGTAAGCTGTGGCACCACCTGCTCAGTGTCCAGGAGGCCAGGGAACCCCTCCTTCATCCCTGTGTGGGGGCAAGGCAGAAGGGGTGGCCCTTGCTGCTTCAAGGCACACAGAGTTGCTCCTAGCAGTGCTCACCCCTGCTGAGAGGTGCTGAACCCCTAATTGCTGCACTACTTGGCCAAACGCAGCCCATCTCTGACAGCTGCCCACTTTTGTTACCTAGATCTTTTGAGAAGGCACTGTAATCATGGCTCCTCTCTGTAAAAGAAAAGGCGTGGGGGCAAGACAAAGTTACTTCACATGGTCTCTTGCTCCAGTGTATCCATAAAGCTGCCAAAAAAAACCCAAACCAAAATAAATATCAATTTAGATTAGTTTTCAAGGGTGAAACAGTTCTGTGTAGGGAGAAAAGGGTAGCTCATGTCTGTGTGCAAGCAACAAAGCAAACACCTGATTTAAGATAATGATAATGATTTTCCTTTGGCAATGGAAAAGGTACAGACCTAAACTCCTGTCTCTGGCAAGGCATCTACTTCAGCAATCACTACTTCTCCTTAGTTTCTGCCAACCTAACGGTACAACAGATACTCTATTTTACAGTTTTCATTACCACGAATATTACAGGAATAATTTGCTGCAGTAAATAATCACAGAACTGTGTGAAGGCAGTGACATCCTCAGTTGAATGTAAAATTACTCCTGACTGGAAAACAACCGTTCATATCTAGCAGCAATTGTTTGTGAAAGCAATGGTGAGAGAGTTTAGATTGAAAACCTCTAAGAGGAAAAAGCATCAAACTACTGCCAGAGAACAAGACATAGGACCCGACTTTTTGATGTGGAGAGGCAGTTTCTGCACAGATTTGCGAGCCTGAAGCATTTTTTTTTCCACACTGAGCAACCAACTGAGTACTTAGTTCAGGTTTCAGAGGAGCTCAAGTGATGCATGTAACACCTGCTGTGTACACTAACACTTCGCACTGTTCAAACCAGAAGGAAAGGAACAGATGCCATTGATCTCCCTGCCTCAGGTTAAGAAGCAGGAATGGGAAATCCCCCACCGGGAACATGTGAAAGCACCAGCACTCCCACAGCGCAGCCTCTAGTGAACTAGAATTTCCCTCCCAATTCTCTATTCTTGACTCTTGCCTTGTGTTTTAATTGCATCCAAGGATGAGCACAGGTAAATAATGCAGCAAGCTTTACCTGGGGCTGACCCTGAAAGCCACTTCAGAATGGCAAGTTTGGGCAGATGCTAGCCAGGATCTCTGAAGAGAGCCCTGAAGAGCTCGAGCCTGCAAAGTCTCACCACTCCACAGCTCTGAACACCACTGGCTGTTAACAAACCTCCTCAGCAATACCCAGAGCCGCTAATGTCCCAGCATCTTTCTACGTGGCAGTAATTAAGAAAGTGAAGATAAGCAAGCACGGTTTTTTACTGCAGTTTTTGTTTTGTTTTGAACTAGGGAACCAGTACATCTCTTTTTCCTTAATGCACATGCTGGGAGTGGAGACTGCTTTTGAAATGACTGAATCACAATAATGCCAAGTAGAACTTGCAGGGGTGAGGGGGAAACTGCACATGCAGGAATCTTCAGACTGTCTACATCCAGCAAGTGCCTCCTGCATTATCACTGGAAAAAGCCATTCAGCCATTCTGATCATTTTTAAGAGCAAGGAGACTACACACAAAAATACAGGGTGCTGAGGGGGAAAACATCTCAAGCAAAGCAAGGTGTTTTTTGACAGGATTGGACAGTTTCTGGCCTATTTTAACACCACATAATAGTGGCAGAAATTTTGCAGACGAGAATCATTTTTTGTCTCCAGCATTTGAGGAAGATGAAGATCATGGCTTCATTGCAAAGGCTGGCATCAGCAGGACAGTAATGAACAGGGTGCAAGAGAGGAAGGTCCAAAGTCTCCAACCTGTGCTCAACACAGAAGCATTGAAGAGATCAAACAGTTCTCTTTTTAACCTCCAAATTCAAACTGGGAAGCAGAAGTAACTGCAGAGGACTTTCATTCAAAGAACAGGCCCTGCTCTCGTTTGCCAGTCAAGACTGCTGTTAGCATGTACTTCAGGAAGCTCACAGTACCCTTGTATTCTGCTATACAACTAGGATACAAAGTTCCTTCTGCCGTACTCCTGTGTTCAATTATGGGGTCGTTTTTCAAAGAGAGTTTTTAAGCGTACGGCGCTAGGATTTGGACACAATCACAGGTCCATAGATCTGTCTGCTGCTTTCAACACAGTCAAGTACAAGGTGCGAGCAACTTGCCTGTAGAACCAAACAGGAGTCAATTTGAGTCCGTCTCAGATGGTTCATCTCATTCCCACCAGGAGGCCCAAAGCAGGCAGCTGCTGCTCCTCACTAGGAGTGCTTGCCATGGCATCCCAGCAGATTAGGCTCCATTCCCCATGAAGCTATACATTATTAATCTTATCTGAAGCAGACAGTGCTGACGCCCAGCTTCCTCACTGTCTGGAAGAACACCAGCTGTCTCAAACTCAGCCCAAGTAAATGAACAGAACGTGTGCAAGTATCAAGAGGAAATATTTCTTAAAACTTTGCAGGATTCAGAATCCCTCCCCTCTTTTTTTCCCTACACTCTACCAAAGCAACTGCCTGGGAGTCATACCCCACTCTGTGTCTCCGCATCCCCAGGTGCAAGACACTCCTTCCTGTATTTTCCGGTTACAAGATATCTGTGCCACTTCCTCTCAGACAAGGACCTGTCCCCACTGGCCCATCCATTTGATTTTTGGGATGGGTTACTGCAAGACTGTCTCTATCAGACCAACAGAAGAAGATGCCCAGACTATGCAGCTGGTGGAAGATAGGTCAGCACCCCTCCCAAAGCCCAGAAATTGACACTGTAAAGAAAACTACTGTACACAACATAATTCCTTAGCTTCTACCTCCTAGAAATCCTTCATGGGCTTGGTTCTAGGACTCAGTAATCTCCATGCTCGTTTTTCTTCATCAGCCTTGGAGCACTACAACCAACAAGTACCATAGGGTTCCTAGCACTGTGAATAAAAAGTTCATTTCCACTGAAAGGCAACTAAGCTGAGGAAAAACTTTTTACCTCAAACTTAAAAAGTGGTCCATAAGGGGTACTGGATAACACGCATAGTCATTCATGGCCATAAACCATTGGGCGGTAAATTACCCAACAAACAGGAAAAAAAAGAATCTTTATTGACTTATAGACCTTTCAAAGCCTCTAACAAAGAACTTTTAACAGTTGTGATATAGCATAGACTGGTACAATACAAATACACGGCTTGGCATGTAGATTAAGCCCTTTAAAAATCAAAGAATACTAAGCACTGTAGCTAATTTTGCACCTGAAATTTTTTTCTTGGACTTGTTTTTAATTTCAGGATGCAGTCCAGCAGTGAGTTGGTTTATGAACAGTCACACCAAGACACACATGCACACCCCACCCTCCCAAGAAAGACAGAGATCTCTGTTGTGGCAACATTACATGCAAGGAAGAGCTATTTTTAAATAAAAACCTTCCACTACAGGGTAAAATGATTTCCAAACAGTTTTTGATCCCCTAAACCAGGGATCAAGACTTTGCTAGCAAATAGGAAACTGTTCTACAATTTCAAATGTTACAGACGAGCTGATGAAAGACAAGTCAAACAATCTGAATGGCTAACACGCAGTCATTTTTACTGTAGAAATCAACACACCATGTTCACATCTAACGAAACCACATTATTCATTATTATGAAAAACACACTAATTCTACTCATTATTTCCCACAGGTTTATAGCACTAATAAATCCAGATTTGTGTCATTAACCTCTAGAATTAATGACCGACTACCAGCAAGAGTGCAGTAGGTGGTGATTAAAGCAATAGAAATGCCCCATAATACAGATGTTATTGCCTTTGTGTTGGGAGGCACTGTGCGGTAAGTGAATATTAACTTCAATGAGTCAAGACTACTTTACGTGGCTGGACTCTCCTATGAAAGTTGAATTTGGAGCACGTTAGTGTAATAACATGCTCCCAAGATTTTCTTTTAATTGGCAACTATAATGAAACACTACGGCTGAATAGTGTTATCCTGACCCACTTCCATCACCAAAACAAGATGACATCATTACTTTTATTTTCTAAAGCTCATTTTTGGCAAAGCAATTCATCTGTTCTCTCAGGTATTGTTTAGAAAGCAAGATTAGTAGATTAATCCATTTGTCTCCCCAGGAACTATGCTTTTTACACTGATATATTTACCACATAGCTTCAGGCATGGCAAATAAAAACTGTCTTAAATCTGTGACTGCCTCAGAGCTGTTTGACAGGCCTCTTCATGCCTCTGGAAGTAGGCTGATGGTTTTGTAGCATGAAGTCCCAGGTTTAATCCTGGTACAAAGTACTTGAAAAAATAAAGATTTCCAAGTAGAAGGCTGAAAAATATTACACTTCCATACTCAAATTCCACAAGACAAACCTACTTATCCCCAAGGTAAACCTATTCACATATATTTACCTGGCAAGTAGGTATGATGGTGTTTGATTAGACCTGACGTAATCCTGTTTATCATTGTAGCAAAGGAAGACTAGATAAACACGTATAACATCAGTTTATCTAAAGCCTGTAGGCTTCCTCACATTCCTATATGGGTTTGACCCTCAGAGTCATCTGTGTATTTCTATTAAGACACATCCACTAAGTTTTCCTCACAAGGCAATGACTGTAAATTTCCTCCATTACCTGATTTCCAATTAACTGCTGGTCTTAAAGAGTCTAATGTCTCACATACTACCATACAGGGTTGGAGCCAAGATCTGCCCAGATATGCAGGACAAAGCAATTTAAATATACAACAGATACAGAGAGTTTGATTTCTAATTACACTGTATTTGTCCAAGCAAAAGCACAACAAGAATATATATAAAAAAAAAAAAAATCCTGAAAAATTGGCAAGTTGAAAGAAAATTATGGTCACGTCTCTCACGGAAGAAATGTTGATAAAAAGCGTACAGAGTTGCTGCCAAGGTTATTGTCATCCTCAATTTGTATTGGCTGTTCAGACAGGTCACAAGATCTAAAGAATAACACAACATTTAGTTTTGTATAGAACTGTTACTACATGTAAAACTAAACAAGTTGTTTGCTTTTTTTGTTGTTTTCTTTTGTTAAAACCAACCACCATTCAGCACGTTTGGTAGAATACACATCTTTCAGGAGTCTTTTAATCAACCATAGCTATTTGTAAATCCATTTCAAAAATAAATATTTAGAGGTCATGTAAGCAATGAACTCAAAGAATGGCTTAGATCCAGGCATTGTGTAGACTGAATGATGTGATCCTCCAGACATCCTTCTGCCCATGTGGTGCCATCAAAGAATTTTATTTTTTTAAACATGACCAAAATTAAGGAAAGACAGACAAGTGAGGAACCGAGAACTGTGAAATGATATGGGGTCATGTGATAGGGATCAAATCCCACCACTCAAACTTGAGCCAGCAGAGATAAGACAAAAGGTTGGAGCAGCAACGGTGGCCAGGTCTTTTCTTGGAAAGAGCTTAAGAACTAAATTAAAACAAAAACCAGCCCTCACACTTCTCCTCAGACATCTGCTACTCTCTGCCCTCTTTTCTTCTCTCTAGTCTGGAGAAGATTTTTTACTAGACAGCTTTTTTTAATTGCCCTCTTGGACATTGAGGTGCTCGAGGAAGGAGCTGAGGGCTCAGCTGCCACCCCAGCATCAAGTGTGGCTGACAAAATACTCAGTTCCGTTAAATGTCTTCCCTTGATCTGAGAACTTTCTGGGGGTCAAGGAAATGGGGAAAAAAAAAACCAATATCTTGCCATTGAGAAATGTTCTCCTATCTCAGCCCACAGAACAACTGTTCAAGAAGTGCTGTCTCTCCCTCAGTTCAGCATGAGTACAAGGGATTCCTTCTGACTTTGAAGGCCATGCAGAAGGCCTTCTTCCCCTGCCTCACCACCAACCACGCCAGGTCTCTGCACCAATTTGCAGCATTGTGCTACTCTGCTTTGTGCTACTCTGCTAAATTAGTTGCAGATGCTTCTGCAGTAAATCTTTCCTCAGCTGTGTGCTTCAGAAAAATGAACTGGAAAAGTCTGCTTCATAGGCTCCATGTCAGCCACAAAAAAACTGCATGAAACCATGAAGTCAAACACAAAGCCCCCTGGGGAATTCTGGAGCACTACTGTCACATCCTGATTTTCAAATTTCATCCACTCAGCTGAAAGGATGTTTAAAACCAACATTTCTGGGGACAAAGAAAATCTCTTTTCATTCTTCTCTCATTATTGAAGTGTGGCTGAACCCTTCTATTCTCAGAACAGCCAAAAATAAATAAACGCTGCTACATGTAGGGAAATTTCAGCCTCCAAAGTGTAATTTCTCACAAGAACTTGTGAGCAACTGAAGATGTGGGAAAGGACACTATTACTTGGTCTCAGATAGAGTAGTTGCTAACTAATAATATACAGGCGTCTTTAAAGTTCACTTGCACAAAAGGAGGTTAGTCTGTCAGTAAACAGGAGGGTAATTTATCACCAAACCCACACACCTCTCTTCTTAGAACTGCTGTACATCTGAATAACGTTCGTGAAAGCAGACCCCAGCTCAAGGTGAATGTCATCTCAGGCCCTGATGTAGACATGAGCTCTGCTTCAGACCCTGAGACGCAACTTCTTAACAAGGGGACAGGGGCCACCGTGCTAGAGTTCAGCCTGCCTCTGGGAAATGCCACCACACTTCCACACCTGGCTCTCGCCTTCTTTCTCAGGTTTACCTCTGTAGCTGAAAAGTTTGTTTGGCATTCCAGCTCATCTATACCGTGAGTTCAAATGTAAAGCATTAAAACCTTAGTACTCCACTCTGGGTTTAAGGTTGAGACTGAGAAATCTCATAAAACCCAGGATGCTCAAGCTACAGCTTAAAGCTACAAATTACAGCCCTTCTCCCAGCACCCTCTGTAGTTATAATAATAATTTAAAAAAAAAAAAAAACCTATGAAACTTATCAGAAAAAACTTGTATACAAGTAGAGCAAGTTTTCAGATGATAGCCATAATCTACTGCAAGCAGGTATGCCACAGCACAGGATGGTGAGGTGATTTCCCTCAAATGTTACACGAAGGCGATGGCAAAGCCAGGAACAGAATGCAAATGTCACTTATGTGGTACAACATCGACAAGCCCACTTTTCTGCTCATTTATTGCATGTGTCTCTGAGTCTACTTACTTTTCACACACTGATCATGCAAGAATGAGGTATGCTTTTCCAACACTTGGTAAGTGTGACATGTAACTGCTTGTTATTATCACTGCACACATTACCATGAGCGGGAAACATACCTTTGAATAGCCTGACTTTGTTCAGCTACAGTCCCAAGCCTTTATGCTTGTAGCTAGAGTTTTTCTCTTACGCACTGAAATCTCCTTGTGGCTGAATAAGGCAAATTCCCCCCAGCCTCACTACTCATGAGACAGCCTCTCCAAGTGCCCACTGCACTGAACCCCACAAGGTGAATTTTGAGCAGTGTTAGACTCACAAAAATGAATAGCCATCAAGCATCCCCTATAGTGTAGAGAAGCTCAAACAGGCCAGGAAAGAGAAGCTGCTGCTGTACTACTCCCTGCTTTCCACATAGAAGATTACTGTTTCTCTGGACATTGTAAAAAAAACTCCTTGTCCCACACCGCCCAGTAAAGCAGTCAGCACAATACAGTTCCCACTGCCCTCCCCCTTTGCTTTGCTTTGTAGGGAAATAGGGCTTGTATGACCACAGTATCTGCGTGTGTGCAGATGTCAGAGTTCTGATCCCAGAATTTTGGTTTAGACCCACAGTCATTACAACAACATTTGATAAAGGGACAGAGAAAGCAACCTCTTGAAAGTTCTTACAAGTTCTGTGAAAATTGTCAGGGAGGCGATTCTGTAATCCTCCTGGCTGAAGGAGTGGCCGGCACATGAGATCCCAGAGAATGGGGAGAATCCCAACAAATTCCTCAGCCATGGGAAAAGTTTCAGCTGCGGCTCACAATCAACCACTGGACACAAATTTATAGGAATGTAGGCATGGTCAGCCGCACTGCTCAGAAAACTACTTGTCTGGCTAGACAGTCATTGTAAGACATGGTTCATGTGAATGGTTTATTCCATTCTTTCCTCTAAGAAATCTTTCCCAGCACTGAAACAGGAGGGAGCAAAATGGTGGGTGACAAACACATTTGTTAGCACAAAAAGTATCTTTATAAAAGCAGAATTTGTGTTTTCCAACTTAAGAAGAAAAAAGCTAGTGACAGGGTGTGGCAAGAGATCCTGTTTGTTTCTAAGCTAGTTTTTTCAACCATGTTGCATGTATATGCTTTCAAAACACAAACGCATACCTTCTGAAATGAGCACCAAGGTAGAGCCAACGTACATGTTTGGGGATAGGGAGCTTATTTTCTCAAGGTCTGTGTATGACAGCAGAAGGATCTATTGTGAACGTCTTGATCACACATCCCCTCCCAGCACTGGCTGTGGCTGTTTAAGAAAGGGGGGAATAGGGCAGACTGACCCCATTATCACCCCTACCCAAGATCTGCCCCTTAGTTGCCCTTGCCTTTTGCAGCCCCAATGAACTAACCTGGCAATGCCCCAGGACTTGTGCTGTTTAACCACTATCCTTGCTCCTGACAATCCAACGCAGTCACAGAGGAAACACAAGCCACTCACCTGGCAAATCTGCAGGCACTTGTGGGAAGCCTTTTCAGCCAGCAAAACTACTGCAGGAAGAGAGTGCTTGAGCAAACCTTATCACGCAATAGAAAACTTCCCCCCTGGCACAATAATGAAAGGGGAGTCTATTTCCCACCAGCAGTTTACTGTATGAGGATGTACCCTGAGCGCAAAACGATGTACGAACTTCAGCTTCCAGGCTAGAAGAGTCATGACAGAACCACAGCACGCATGCTCATTTGTCCCTCGAGGAGTTCACTCAGACCTGGCCATGCGTGTGTCAGGTTGTCCTCCATGGCAGCATTCCTCTGAGAATCCAGTATTTATCAACGTAGACAGCACTTGGGATACAGGCAGCACAAAAAGGAGGGGGGGAGGCTCAGACACGTTGTCATGCTGCGCAGAAGGTCTCAGTGGTTAGTGAGAACAGAGTCTTGGCACACTTTCTCTTGAACCTTCACCCTCCAAGAAACTGAACAGTATGGCAGAAGAGCTGCGGGCTCCATCCAATGCCTTCCACATACCTCACCTGCAACAAGTCTTGGTACCTAATACCACCGCCTTTTTTCCACGCCCGTATAGCTTCCCTTCTTCCCCCCCACCGTGAAACTTTGAATACTATTTTTCACAAGCAGAAATCACCAACATTGACACAATTCTTATACCACTTAAAAAAAAAAAAAAAACTCGCAGTCTCTTGCCAGCAATAAAAGATGTCAACATCGCCAAAAAGCAAACTAGCTATTATCAACGTAAGCGATAGCACTAAAAATATCTCTGTACTCCAACCCTCCATGACTCAATCTCCATCTATAAATACTTTAATGGGATTTATTTCATTTATTTTCTAGTTTCCCAGGTGATGACATGACAGACCTTCAACCTGGTCTTGCGCAATCAGCATAGGAGAGGTCAGTGAATTGGCAATAACAAACCGTTTGAGAGCCAGCAACAGCAAGAGGGAGTTCAGATACTTGATGATAATGCACTAACACAAATGTATGCTTCCGTCTTCAAAGACTTCAGCATAAAAAAAAAAAATAATTTGGAACAGATCCTTCACACCATAATCTCCTAGACTGTTTGATCTGGTACCTAAGGACAGTCTGAACGACTGGCATTTATCTACAACTAACCTGCAAGAAGGACAAAGATCTGGTGTCTCAAGTCTACAGAATGGACCAAAATACAACAGTTCCTACATCTCTGTGAAATTTGTAATAGACAATCAGGCAAAGACCTCAGTTTAATGTTTTTACCCTGTTTTTCACTTGCCATTGCACTCCCCAAGTGGATAGCCATTTCTCTGTTTAGGATTTCGGGATGAATATACATTTCTTGTTGTACAAGGCTTTGGCATGCCTGCCACTGCCAAAATGCCCACTGTCTGCTTCCTCTGCTGCATGCCATGTGCCATCTGCTCAAGTGAAGCTGTTCAGATAGGGCTGGGTCATGATACTGGCAGTCAGTGAACTTGTGCTCCAGGGTGACTGCTGAGCAAGCCAAATCCCTGATGTGAGGAGTGGGCCAGAAAGACTCTCATGTGAGGCATGAGGATGGGAATGCTTCTCCCCAGTACTAATGAGAATTTGAAAAGGCTGGACTTTGGCATAGAGGAATGCATGGGCTACAACTTTTTCTTTTTTACTCTAAAAATACTCCTCTGTTCATGCACTCCTGCATAGCAATGTGAGAATCCTGAGTGGGAAGCTCAACAAAACACTTCATCTTCTCTTTGCCAGGGACACCTTGGTTAGGTCACCAGAACACAGGAATCTACATGGAAGAAAAAAGCAGCAAAATATTTTTAAAACATCCATTTAAATCCAAGCCGGTGCTCCCCACTCAGTAACACCTTGCATGGCTGCTCCTGTCAGTGAGGCAATGGAAGAGGTGATATTACGGGCCTGTTCTTCAGCAATGCTCTAGAATCCCCCAATATTAAGCAAGCCTGCCCATCAGCTACCTTGCTCTGCTTGCACGCAAACCCAAGTCAAGTAACCTGAGGAGACATTAGCAACTCAACACTCACCGCAGTTTCATGTCACGGACTGACCAAGCGGCACAAGCACTTAACCACAACCTTTAACAACAGCAATGCTACCCACACTAATCCCTCACTGATATTTCATGTCAGCTCCCTTCATGAATCAGCACAGACAGCGATGGATTTTGGCTTCACAAGCCGAGTCAATTGTGCTTGCACTTTTTTGGAGCAAGGGAGGTTATCATTCCTAGCGAAATTACATAATGATGCTGACTGCAGGCTGCCAACCTGCCCTGAATGGTGCCTTGCCAGAGCGAACGTGCAGCCGGGCTGTCGCCGCTAGGGCTGCCTGAAAAGCTTGGATGCTCCCTTTGGGGAAAAATGCCTCAGAAGTTGATGTCATTTACACGTTACCTGACTGATGAGCAAACTTGCCAGCGGCCAAACACAACACGACAGTGCCACTTTAAAAGAAGTGTTCAGGACATGTTTTTCGTTACCACAGTCAGTCCAAACACTCCACAGCCTCCACCTTATCCCACTGTGCAACAGACATTAACAAGTTGAAGGAATATGAAGGGATAGCAATACGTGGATGATGAAAACATTCCACCAGAAGGCTGGACTACACTGAAAACCTTGTGGGAATGTCAAGTTAGATATTTTCCATACCCTGAAGTGCTTTTTCATGGCACATTAGACTTTCTGACCCCCTCCCCCTTTTTTTTTTTTTTAAAGTTAACTACTGTGCTCATGCTTCCTGAGGCTTATTTTTTGCAACAAGGTAGAACTTCAGGAGTATAGAAGAACAAAAAAAAACAACTCTTCAAATATTTTTCGCCCAAAAAAGACAGCATTTTTCCTCATGTCTTCTGATTGTTTCCCCGTGTCCTCCATGCTCTAAAAAACTGACAGCATAAACAGCATAACTACTCAGAACCTCAGTCACAACAACCACAAAGAACTTACAGCATTAAATACTGATGTTGTAGGTTTACAACACCAGCTCTGCTCAAAAGAACTGCTGTATTCTTGCATGATCAAACCTCAATAGCATCAGATTTCTCAGATCTCCAGGGGGTAAGGGGAATGAAAAATAAGCTGAAAGACCTCAGGTCCTGGGCAAGGTGAAGCCCTGAGGTAGTGCAGCATAGCAATGTGTGCAGCCAAGAGGGCACAGGAAAATAATTCATTTGACTTCTCCATCCAGAAAGGCTTTGAGAGGTACCCACTGCATTTACAGTTGGCTTAACAGAGGGATCTGTGGATGACATAAAGCAAGGCTCCTATTCACTCATCTAGATTAGTAGCAAAAGTCTTTTAACCACCTCATTTAAAAGCAAAGTTATTGGAAGGATGACTGTTCTTGTTGGGCATGCCAAAAAACTAATAGATATGCCAGCACTTAAGGACTTGGCTATCTCAAGGCAAGACATTGCACAGTGTCACTTCTAAAACAAGGTCAGTTATTTCCTTCCAACTGGTGTTTGAAAGTTGCCAATAGCAATAATAAAAGTATTTAAGAGGAAACAAAAAGGGAGCATAAACATGGGGATTAGTTGGAAAATCAGACAGTAACTTTTTATTACAATTTTTAATTGCAAATGGAGTCAGAACACATTCTCTTAGTGACCATGTAATTTAAGCAGTCTGTTATTCAGTATTATGTCGAATCAACATACAGCAAAACCTTAACCTCCATGTCAGGTTCATTCCCCTATCCCACCCCCAATATACTTGTTCCAAAAAAACACTATATTTAATCCCTGAGTTTATAAAACAGATAACATAAATGCTATTGCACTCAACTCTAGGGAATTGTACAGTACCCTTGAAATGTCTAAGGAAACTCCTGGTGGGATAATATTTAAGACTCTAGTCCCCAGAACAACATTTCTCAAATGACCTTGAGCCTAAAGTTACCTAAGTTGCATCAAAGCTGCTCAAATGTGTTGTTGCTGGCATCAGCTCAAGTTCTTTTAAAACATAGTCGAGATGTGCAATAAATAGAGAACAATGAAGTCAGCACATGTGAAAGATTATAAAAAGTTGCCTTTCAGAAAAAGCGAGGCAGATCTTGCATGTAAACATTAGCAATAATTTTAAAGGGTGGCTGAGTGCCCTCTTCACTTGCAACTTGTTCTTCTAAACACTGCATGTCCTACCCTTTAGCTGTGTTTAGATGCTACTGATCAAGGACCGAGATACATGTTAATACGCAACCTGCCAGAGGTGTTTGAAATTCCATCTGATCCTCATCAAAGAAAGAAATTCCTCACCCTTATTACAGCGTGTACAAAGTTACCAAATGCCCCAGAGCAGGACAGCTGCCTCGCTTGAATACTGTCTTCCCCACACCACACCACCATCAGCTCCAGGTGAACTATACGGGTTCTCCATGCTATCTCCATCTTTCAATAGTGGCTTTGAACCAAGAATTTTACTACTGAGTAACAAGTACGGAAGGGCCGAATCCCAAGATAAGTAAGGAGCAGGGCTGATCTCATAAGCTGTTCCCTAGGGCATACCATTAGGATTGCATGAGGTTCCTGGAAACATTATATGAAAAACAGGCGTTGAGGTTTTACCATTCACAGGCAGGAAGTAAACAATGTTTAGCAGGAATTAAACACATATTCAAAGAAATTTAAAACACAAAAAACACATACAGATCAGGATGGGCTTAAAGCAGTACTTAGATCCAGTAAGGGAACACAGCAGCAACAGGTCATGGCAAAATCCACCCGTGTAGCTTACGTGCATGTGCACACTTGTGAACCTTTAGAAAGAACTACAGGCACAGCTCACCAATGTTCAAGAAACATGGCCACTACATTAGAAAAATAAGAATTACAGAAGCACTTAGTGTCGTTCAGATCCACTCCCAGCGAATTTAGCAGAAAAACAAAACAAAACAAAACAAACCTTCAAAACAAACAACCCCCTTCAGAGGGAAGAAAATCAAGCTACTGATGAGTACTTCTGAATACTTTCCCATCCTACTAAAATGCTCTGCAGAGAACAAGCTGTGTGAGCTGTCAAGCATTTCAGCTTTTGTCTGCTTTGAGGTCACACACAGATGAGCCTCACCCCTGAGTTTCCCCCTTTACACGTGGAAGAAATCTACTATATTTAAAGTATGCACTTTAAACATTCTCTCATACTGGAGATTATCCTTCTATTCTAACTTGTCGCAGACTTTCAGGGGAAACTCACTGGATAACAAAAGGTTTGAGAAACATTGCCAACAGAGAAGACACATACAACGTGCCTAGAATTTGCTGCCTATCACTGCTGGAAGCCATGATCCTAGACTGAAATCTCTTCACATTTTTCCTGTTGTGATGACCTCAGGAACAATTATTCTGGACCTTAAAACACAGGCACCTCAGCTGCCTAAGCTGCAGCATTAGGCTCATAGTTGGAGGTGTTTGACAGAGTTCTCATTTTGCATACTCCACTACGAGCTCATGTGAACCACACTAATAATTCATAACAGAGACAATACGGGTCCTGCATTGGGCCCCTGCCATCTTGATTGCTGGAAGACACCACTAATTTCACACTAACTAGCACTAAAATAATGGATCATCACTCTTATTTTTGGCTGCTCTGTCAAGATTAAAACGAAGTAAAATAAGAACAACAATACTGAACCAGCAGAACATCACAGTGAATATGCCAAGGGAAATACCTTATTGGTCTTTTTATTCCTTTGCTTAGTTTAAGCAGGTTTAGATTGATCCCCTAAATCTTTTTTTTCAGTAAGTCGCAAGTTGCTCAGAGCAGCTGAGGAAGACTGAATACTCAATACTCTGAGCTCATCATTTTTGTGTTTTTTTTTCCCCTTAGAGATAACTTAACTACTAAGGAAGAAGTAATTTTAAAAGTACAATACTCAGTGTCTTATAGTGTCTTATACCAGCAAAACTCAAAGAGCTGTATGTACTTTTTAATGCGCTTATCAACCACAAATCCAGAAACCCGGACTTGCAACTACCCAAAGTCTTTCACAAAAGGTATCAGCTTTTGGCAAAAAACTTTTTTTTTTTTTTTTTTTTCCTTCCAGTAACCAAAAAGAAATAGCTTTTGGGACCCTAGAAAGAAAATCAGATTTTGATCAGTTCTACCTCATACAGCCAAAGTCTCAACCCCAGCTACTAAGAAAAAATGCTTGTGATGTAGCCACACTGCACTACACTGAGATCTGGATGTTATCTTGGTGCCTGGATCACTTGATTCATAAAAATCTGAAATTCTATGAAAAAGCTGATAGGACAAAAATTTTCAAGTGACACCTATACCACCAGGGCATTGAGAACCTCTCAGCTCTGAGTGCAAACCTTACAAAACTTAAGCATCCACATTAGGATCTGCAAGAGAACAGACAACTGGTCCCAATGCATCCTAAGGCCAATCCATTGTTTTGTCTCCTTGGCTTTATAATCCTAGACAGAACTGAAAAAAAACCAGCTCAAGGCAAGGTTCTGAAAATTCAGCATACTAAAAAGTTGTTCTAATCATATGTTCTGATGTCCTAAGAGGCAGACATAAAATATGAAAAAAATACTAGCAATTAGGTTTTAGGGACCGTGATCTCACATATGAAGAAAGAACAATTTCAACTGAAGTCAACAGAATTATATCCATTGACATGAAAACACAACATGGCACTCAAAAACATACCTTAAATCTTAAAACCCCCCAGATGCAATCTCTGTGGCCAATGTCTATATTAGCCACGTGCGCATTATTCTGAAAGGAGGTTTCAATTTTTTTTTTTATAGTGAGATAATGTTCCCTTGATTATCTTAAAGTCTTTGTAGCATATAACAATTAAATTTCATTCTTGAGAAGACAACAGCAAACATCTGCAACTTTGAATCTATACAAGAACTAGCAATTTTCCCATTTGCTTCCTGAGAATGGTGCCATCTCTCTGACTTTTCCACAATGCCGTAAAGCTACTAACAAGCTACACACAAGAATTTGAGGGGGAAGCTGGGGGAAGTCTTCTCTGAGGCCAAGCGCAAACTGGAAGTTTTACAGTTTGCCAGTTGCAAGAAAAATGGGAAACAAAACACTTCATTTTGTAATAAAGTATCAGCTAACACCCTTAGCAGAAGGAAACCCAGCCCTCACCAGCCAAATGTGACTTTCACTCTGTGAACTAAAAATATATTTGCAGAGGTTTGTTAATATGGTTGACCTCAAAATTTGGAACTTTCTTCCTTCCAGATGCAAAATAGCTCAAGACTGTGCGTTTTCAGGGACGGATCCAAAGGCCCCTCTCCTCTACTGTCTAGTTCCTACTGAATTTAAACACCAAGCATTAGCAAATTCAGCTAATCCTAGAAACTAAGGAAACAGTTATCTCCACTTTTGGATATAAAATTGAGCAAACAGTCTCTTCTGTGCTTTCTGTGATATACTTTACAGCACTGCTATGCAAGGTTTAGCACACTGCTTGATCCCAACACTGACCTTTCCCAGCACTGCTCTCCTGTGTTTGATCCTAATAATTAGAGGAAAGAAAATAGCACAGTCATCAGGGCTGGGATCATATGTAGGTTTTAATTTCCTCCTCTACTTTTCTTAAGATGATGTTAAAAAACAAAAACACAAAAAACCTACACATATTTAACAATAAACAGAAGCACAGAAAAGGTACCATGAAGGCGGCTATATTAAAAAGGCTACTTAAAGCTTATTTGGTCAGAGGAAAAGCTGACATATTAACCAGCAACATCACTACAAGTCAAGCCAGGTGTTCACATTAGCCAGCTAATTCAAACTGCAATTTGATTTGTCTGTGCTGGGAACCAAAGAACAGGTATTTCAGGTTGTTGATTTTGTTGTTTAAAAAAAAAAAGAAGCTATTGTTCAGTAATTCAGGATTGCTTGAATCACATCATTGCAATGTTTACCATGCCATGGCTGTGTGTAGGAACAGCCACGCAAGCCACATGCCTTTTGGGACCTCCAGCACCAGCAGCAGTGTCCTCAGACCTTCTTCTGCACTATGGACACGTGATTAAAAGAACCAGTGGATCGCACCAATTTCTTTAAAATGTACAATCCCCTAATTTCCTAGCAGGACGCCCAGGGCAAACAGACAGGAAGGTTAGCTGTGTTTGTACATAAAGAAAATAAACTCCAGCTACTGGGGAATAATGTTCCCTTTCTCCTCTGAATGACTGGCCACCTGCATGGCAACACTACGAGGGACCTCATTAGTATGTCCTGCCCCTGCCTAGCTCACCTGAAATAGGGTCTCCAACGGTCCAGCAGCACAGTGACCACTGAGCCCTTTTGCAGCAAGAACTGAATCCCACTTGATGTCCTTTACAACAGTACTTAGCAGAGATGCGGATCTTGTTAGGCATTCTGCAGACGTTGGGACTGGGGATATTCACTTACAGAAGCTGATGGAGGTTACCTGCGTTTATGGAAGGAATGAATCCCAATCCCAACCAGCAGCCCTAGCACACTAACATCAATCTACAAATGACAACCTGCCACACAGGGGGACCACCTCTGAGCTGAGCCATTGGTACAGAACGGCCTTTTTAACACGGAAATGCGAAGCAATGCATTCTCCTACAGCTTAAACCCATTGCCCAATGCGGGTGGTTGGAAAAAACACACATTCTACCAGCAGTGTCGATGACCTTCAGGTAAGGATGTTAGCGCCTGAGAAGAGAGGAGGGGAGCGAAGGAAACCAGCTTCATTTCCTGACATGACGTGGAACTTGACTTGCTTGTAAAGGCAGTTAGTCAGTCCAGGAGACATGCTGCATCTGGGAAAATGGCTGTGTAACAGGGACACGGCACTGAGAGAGCAGGTCAGTCTCAACCTCTTCAAATCTCCTTTTTTTTTAGCAGACATGATAACCCCCCTCAGAAATTTAATCCTCTTCAAAACAGAAGGGAGTGGGCAGTCTTGCATTCATTTTTCTTGTGAGAACTTCCAATACCCCATAAAGGTAACAGATTTATCCCATTTCTCTGAGAGGTGTCAACAGATCATTCAGAAACTGAACTATAACCCGTAGTTACAGAGGCAAAGATGATTTATTTCTACATGTGTACTAGCACAGAAACATACAACGTAACACAGATTCAGAAAAGCAAGTCTCCTTTTAGATGTGGGGCTGAAATGACCTCAGAACAGAACTTTTCCAGATTGAAGATGCACCTTTTAAAGCCCCAGGTATGAACCTGGAATCCCCCGTGGACAGGGACCTGCCTGTGAGGAAGACTCATGGAAAACCACCAGGGCTCGGCAAACACACCTTGCCGGGACCCCAGGAATGTGCCTGCTCCCTCCCCTGACGTCCCCTGAAGCCACCGAGCGAGCGAGATTTGCCAAGAACGGGAATTTAAACCAGGCTGTGGGAGCGTGGCTTACCAGGAGTAGGGTGTCTTTGGGATGGCAGACAGCCCAGCCCGTGTGCGCTGCTCGGAAAATCAGGCCAGTGGAGTCACAGAAAGTGGCAGAGCTGGATGGGCTCTCACCTGTGCAGCCAGGTAAGGCTCCACCAGGCACAGGGAAAACAAGCCCTGCCTGCCTGGTGCAAACCCAGGACAAGATGGACCGTAACAAGCTGAAGGTATGAAGGATCAGGAATGCAGGGAGATGCAGATATGTGGGATGACCTACAGGGAACACAGCATCTGCTTTAAAAAACTACCCTCCTCACTTCCAGTGAGTCACTAGGGTGGAAAATACAGCATCTGCTCTATTTCTTCTGAGGAAGGAGCTGTTGCAAGGCTCTAATTGGCCTCAGTGGGGATCCCTCATTAGTCATCATGGTTCAGTATGAAGCAGAGGTACTTTCTGTGAATGGCCAAACCACAGCGATGAAACAGATTTCTTCAAGACTGAGAGATGTGAAGCAATCCCCTGCCACAACAAAGATAGTATCAGCTACTGTCATCATCCTGCATTTTCATTTGTGAGTGAAGATGCTCGGTCTGAACGCTTCTGTGTCAAACGGAAGAAAATGGCCTGCTGAGAAGGAAGCTTTGGATTTTTTCTTGGCACTGGGCTCCTTCTGGCCCTGGGCTCCACACTCTGACACACCACACGTAAGCAGATTATGCTCTTCTCCCAGCAAACAAGGAGCTGCATCTCCTCAGCAAGTAATGGAGGTCTCACAGCTAACATCTAGCAACAACTCAGCTACATAAAAAAAACAGAGGCTGGAAACATGGCTGTCCCACCGCAACACACATTAATAGCTGCAAAGATGCTAAAAAAGTTAAAATTCACAAAAGAAGCGACATTAATCGGAAAGGCTCGAGTAACCTCAAGTGAAGAGCAACAAACCACAGAGGAGCTCTGACCTGCCAAGACAAGGAGAGGAGCCCGGCACATGAGGGCAGCGCCATCCGCTCACTGCGTGTGTGCAGGACGCGGAGGGAGGAGGCGGACGGGCTCCCGCTCTGCAGGCACAGCTAGCTCCAGCACTTCTCCAGCTCCAACGGCAGCATGCACATGCACCGAGGGACAACATGCCGACAGGCAGTCGCGCTGGAGGGCATGCTTTCCCCCTACCAGACATGGTTTAGAGTCGCAGCTGTTTGTTTTTCCCACATTACAAGGACTAGCTAGCCCATTAGGACAAATTCCTATGAGATGTTGACCTTACATTGCCACAGGCGAGGATTAAGTGTCCCAGCAGGACTTTCCACATACAGGGATGAAACTTCTGTAGCTTTTCTTCTGGGGTCCCCCTTGACATTCATCTAATATATACTATATACAAAGTCACAACGCTCCCAAGTACATATGTATAATAATCTGGCAGATTACACCCTATTCTATGGTTCATTTTCTCTTCAGAGAATTTACAGTTTTGGATATTTTTGTAACTTCAGCGTAACTAGTGAGCAGTTCAATAGTCTCCCCATTTCTCAGTTATTTTTCTACAGTCCAGTAAAAGAAACTGCTGGGATGCAGACACACATTTTTAATTTAAAAGGAAATTCAAGAGATCCTAGCCTTGATTCTCTGAAGAATTCCCCCAGCTGTTTTGATATGTGGAGACATATACAAAACCATGAGGAAGCAATAATTTTATCCTAGACCAGAAACTACACTTTTCATTCACTGGAGAGGGGAAGGAATGAGGGGAGTTACAAATCATGCAGTCATTATAAATACCAGACATCTGAAAAACAACATGAAAATAGATGGAGTAAACTTTTACATAGCCACTGACAAAGGAAGTGAGTATAGTTACATAGAAATGAAGCATCTATACAGTACCAGCACTAAGTGATGCGGTTTTGTAATGCTGTGTGTAATTCAGAGTAAGGCAGTCCCCCGGTATGAAGAATTTAATACAAAATAAATCCAAATCCAGAACAAGTAAATGTAGCAAACAATTTAAAAGATGGTTTTAAAATAATAATAATAAAAAAAATACAGAAAAATGGATGTTTGTCCTATACAAGCCAATGATGTACAGTTAGATGGTTTATTACAAGGTTATGCCTTGTTTTCTTGTTTCATTCAAAGTACAAATGAGGAAAACTATACTCAGGCACAATCCTGGCTATAATAACTTTCATTTATAACACAGCTGTTTCACCTGCTTTTGACTTGCTAGTTCCTTAGATGCCTTTGCAATGAAAAAGATGGCTGAGTTTGCAGATTGACTTGAGCTGATTTCCACTTAGCATGTAAATGGGAGCTCTTCACAGCTGGCTCCCAGTAACACCCTCTGAACACTCCTTGGGGACAGCTGTAGAAACCCACCACTGCTCTTAGCCATCAACAAACAAGAGCCGGGGTGAACAAGCCTATAGGCTAATTGCTTTTCTTCTGTCTTGCACTCAAAGATGACAAAGAAGTCATCAAGTGCAAAGCAATACACAGCTCTGACCTGCTTAGCTGCAGCTGAAGTTTGTGTTACGTTACATTGACATAGCCGCAGAAAAATAAGCACAAAAGCAATAAATTATATTCCTAAGAAAGCAGCAGCCACTTAAGAAATAAACTAGTACGCTGGCAAGATCTTGCATCACCAGGTGCTTTAGGTCATGAATGCAAACAAGCAGGAATAGGGCTGGGTAAGCAAAGAACTCATTTACGCTTCATAAGCTCAAAATACATGATATTTCACAAACTTTTTCCCAGTGCAACGTTTAATTGGTTCACCCAACTAAATGACTCCAGGATGAACCAGAGATACTGTAAAGGAAATAAATTGCCATTCTCTTAGCACGGATGCTAAGGACAAGGGAGGAACACCCACAGAAGTAGTAAAGGAAGAGTCCTCATAAAGATGTGCCATGCGGAGCACAGACAGTAAAGCAGATGTCTGCTGAGGCCTGCAACTGCACCGCCCTGCAACTCTCTGTAATCTATTTTAAAACCTATCGGGTCCTTGTTTTCGCCTGAGCCTCACCCTGAATCTGCCAACTCTTCCCATCCTTTAGCCAGCTCTGATTGCTCCCATCTCCCTCTCTCACGCCTCGATGCTATTAGCTCCGCTAGCCTACTGGGGGTCTTCACTGTGCCTCTGACGTACGCAGGAATTTTTCTGTTAGCGCAAAGAAATTCTAAGGCCAATACACATGTTTATAGCTAAATATAATAAATCAAAAATCGAACCAACACAGCAGTTAGCTCAATTACATTTTCTTCCAGTGACTAATAACTTCTTTTGTTTTGTGTTTTAAAAGTAAATGAATAACAAGACTTACAGTCAACTGAAGCATGGAAAAATATTTAATGTGAATTTCCAAAGCACAGCGTTTCTGAAGCTCTGCCAGTCATGTAGGAGATAGAACACGGCATTACTAATTATTCTCATGTGTAACCACAGTGACGTTATTACACAGGTTATTTAAAGCCTTGTGGGATTCACTTATAATTCTAGGTAAAGTACATTTTAAAAGTATTTCCCTGGCCAATGTCTGAAGCTGCATTCCAAAAACTGAAGTGCAAATTTCACAGCCTCTAGCACCAGCAATACACATCCTATAAAATAATCAGAAACTTTTATCTTTTGCAGAATATAGTTGGGATCCCATGCCCTTGCAGACAGTTTTTATATTTCGCTCCCTAGACAATAAAAACGTCACGAGCTGCTGCTAGCAGGTTGGAAGGAGGTCAGCAACACGACTGTCAGGGGCTTTTTATTTCCTTTCTTTTAAACTCCTTGGGGAGTCTAGTGATCAAAACTTAGCAAAGTGCATAAGCATGTTGCGTAACAGGATTGTTAGATCTGTTGGCTTCATATTTAAAAGCTTAAAAAACAAAATTCCTATTATGGATATTTCTTAATGCTTGGTAGTAAGTCATGCATTCCCACTACAGATAGTCATTTTCATCCTCTTGCTGTTCAGATCTCTCATTAAAGAGCATTGTTGCAATACTTTCACAAAATTACTGTAATTTGGGCATTTCACTTTTGGAAAAAATGCAACAGAATAATTAACATGTTTTATCAATTCCACTCCTCTTAATTAATGCCAAAACAGCTGGAAGGGCTGAAGCATTAACCACGTGCTTGCTTTGGCTATCACATTGAGAGACAGTCTGACCCATTGCTAAAATGACAGCAACACCAGAAGCCAGAATCTTCCTGCAATTCTGTCCACAAAAGTTTGTTTGAATGGCCAGTGCAGACTTCCAAGAGGCACTCGAGAAAAGATTTATCTTCCTAGAAGCATCTCAACTAGTATTTCACCACTGATCCACGCAAATGGAAAGCAGACAAATTTGAAGCATACTTTGTATCGACTTTCAGGTGATGCCTGGGTAAAGCTTAGTAAGTTGGTTTTGATCTATGAAGTTCTCTGTATCTCTGTCCTAGCTGCCTAAAGAAAGCCTTGTCTTTCCTCTTCTAATGTGATAGCCTGGGACGTGGAATCAGCAGAGACAACCTTCCCAAAGCTTTCCTTAACAAATACTAAATCTCTTTGGAGAACTTTTATTTATAGTAACCCACCACTGCGGACTACTGCCAATGGCCAGCAAACCATTTTGAAGCTTCACCAGTGTGACAGAGAAGAATCCAGCCCAAGTATAAGCCAAATCTCGAGCAATAAGCCAAATCTTAGTCACACTGTGTTAAATAGCAAAATTCCTATTGATTTTGTAGGGACCAAAGTCTAGTTCCTAGTTAGAGAAATTTATCCCTTTAAAAACACAAAAGAAATCTGACTTTGAACTTCCTCAATATATATAGTAAGGTATTTTGCTACGTTTTCACAAGTGTCTAATGTTCAAAATACCCATCTGAAACTAGAATTTCACATCCCTTAGGACTTCTTACAAAGTATTCCACCTTCCCACTCTCATGGTACTTTACAAACAACAAGTTATAACATCAGTACAATACGTCACATATAACAGACTTCTCTCAAAAAAGATTCTCAGAAATTCTACAGACAGTTTAGCTTTTCTTCTGAACAGCTGAATCTCTCCCCCAAAAATGTAAAGCAGCACTTTAGACCTACACATATAATTTGAATATTATTTCTTAATTCCTCAGAGAAAATACCAGTATTGAACAACCTTAATGAAAAACAAGACAAAAATAGTAAGAACTGCATTTGCTTTTGCATGAAAGAAGAGGAAAAAATATTTTAAAAAAAAAGCTTCAGCTGAAGTAAAGAAATTAAGTGCTTACACATCTGCTGGAATTATAAACATCCTACTCACTGAACTATAGAGCCTGTAGCTTATCTGACAAGGCTCCATGAATGTGTCTCTGCTCCCAGTGAGAATTGTTAGCGATGTTTTAGAAGTCTGAGAACAGTTTATATGAATTAAAAACTTAGAACGGAGAACCAAAAAAACGGCTCCACATCTCTGATATATATGGAAAGATCTGGGCTTAATCTCATGTAAGACTGATTTTTAAACATAGGCAGGCAGTAATTTATTGACTATGAAAATGTTTGATCAGCCTAGGCATTACCCAAGGACCTCTTCATTCCTGAAGAACATATTATACCTAATGGTCTGCTTTAAAAAAAAGCAACTCAGTGTGCTTTCCACTAAGGAGAAAGTAGCAGAAAAGCACCCATTATCAAGACTGACGGTAAACATACTCCATGTCATGCGTGTAGGACAAGTTTTCAGATAACACTGTAACAGAAGCAGCAGCTCTGAAGCTGGTGCCCCAAGTAATGCAGCAGAAGCACTGCACGTGGGGGTAGGCTGTAATCTGCATTCACCAAGGACAGGGATAACGAAACAAATTTACTCATTTCTGAGAAGGGCTTCTGGTTTCTTTTTTGAGCCCAGGCTTCTTTTTTTGTGTTCTCCGCACAGCTGAATACTTCCTGCTGCCTCTCATTCTTCAGGAAAAGGGAAATAAAAGTAGCCACATCCACACTCACATCGTGACCTCCTAGCTAACATACGATAACCAGCAAGAACCGTGTCCCAACCACAAAAGAGAAAAGCAGCAGGCTAGTTAGAGGAGACAATGGAGAGAAGCTGTCTACAATGAAAGGCAGAGGATGTCAAAGAGGAAAAAGTGCCTCTGGTAGTAGCTTTTCTCTGCCCATGCCATGAGTTTTGCTCCACAGATTGAGTCACGTACTAACTAGAGTGTGGCTGAATAGACACAGGTGTTGCGAGTCTTTTTTTTAATGATGAGGAAAACAGTGGATCCTGAGAGATGCAAAAGGAACATGATGAGGGAACCACAGGGTGGCTTCACCACACAGACCGAGGAGCAGTACGTTTCCAAAGTGCCCACACAGCAGTCACTGCAGAGACCTGCAGCAGCTCCGAGCTAAGAGGCAGCCCCAGCCCCCTGCCCAGTCCCCAGCCACCCACAGCCTGGGTGCCCCCAGCTGGTACACCCCCACGTCCTTGCCAAGCCACTAGCCTCAGCAAACTGCAGACAGAACAGATGGAGATCAGGAAAGCAACCTCCCAAAAGAATCAATTGGACTTTTAGATGACTTAAATAAACTGTGAGAAGCCCAGAGCATATTTTCTTCTTTTTCAGCCTACACCCAAATAAAATTGGAAATAAAAATCTCTGCTGGGCATATCATCAAGCTCAGTAAAACAGTATGCAACATGCTTCTTGTTACTGCTGGACACAGGTTTTTATATCGAGCCACGCTCCATCCTAAAGTCTTAGTAATCCTAAAGTCTTGCTAATCTAAACAGTGGCAGACAACGCTCATCTGTCTAGGTTGCTGCACGCACGGCTCCGGGTAAGCTAGAGGATGTTCAAGTGATGCTCACATGCCTTCTGCAATCTGGCTCTGCTATTTTGTAAGTTGATAAAGGTGAACAGAGAAGGTGAAAGGTGTAAGATGTGGAAAGGAATAAACAGACACTCTCAAATTACCAACAAAAAAAAATGGTTCACAGGAGAGGCAGCAGACTTTTCACAATCTGGTGAAACTGCGATGTCACTTTTGAGGTGTATGCTTGTTGTGTCTCCGTGCCTACTTGTGAAATGTGCTCAGTCTGTGAGGGCTTCTACAAACTTGAAGAAGAAGGAGCTGAACAAAGACAAATTCGATGAACATTTTTCCTCATCACCTCCACAATCATACAGTCTTTAAACGAGCACAGAAACATAAGATGTCCCTGACATTCAAATCTGATCTTTATTAACTAATCCCTCTCACGTTGCTCCACTCAGTTCAGCAAGCTCTTCTCACCCAAATGCTGCAGGGTCGGTGGTAAAAGCAAGCGGTCAACAAATTGAGGAAATCTGAAACTAAAAATAAAATATAGCAACATGAAATAAAATGCTGCTATGTTTTAACTTCTTCAGATTACAACCAGACTTTAATGTTGTGGGGGTTTTTGTTTGTTTGCTTTTGATTGTTTTGTTTTTTAAAGCATTTCAAGGGCTAAGCACTCTTCTTTAAAGGAAATCTTACTTTTCTACTTTCCATGCACAACTCTAAAAAATTCAATTGAGTGGATAGTTCTAGTGATTTAGACTAAATTACAGAGTTCATTTGATGATAAAGCCTAAGAAATGTAAATTCTGTTTGCAGCCACCAACTGGGGGCAATCTTGCTGAGCAGGTAACTTCTCTTGCATTGAAAGACTCAAAGCTAAAACATAAAACTAAGTAAGTTCCTGCTTGTGGTTGTACCTGCCTCAAAGGGCCACAAAATATGAACAAAAAGTCAAACAATCCCCAAACCATAGTTTCCAAATTTATTACTATAGTTCTATTATAAATTTTGAATAATTTTATTTGCTTCCAAAAGAGGCAAATATTTAATTTGGTGTTTCTTTCTATGACTTTTTGAGCAGAAAATGAAACATTTGATTACTGGCCCTAAAACCTGGGTTCTTTTATGTTGGAGTCAAGCTGTTTCTCTTTCGTGGAAAGACAACTAACATCAAATGTACACTAGAAGCAAACAAGAAAATCGCTAGTGGGTTTATAATTTCACAGGTTTTAACATGCTGAATGTAGAAGAGTTCAGGTAGATTGAGACGGAAACAAAAGTTCAGGACTTGGCCCAACCAGATGTACTGCATAGTTTAATTTTTACACTAGTTAGTGTTCATGAAAGCCCAGAACTGTCTTAACTCTTCATTTTGCAGGCAAATTGAGAAGAGATGACCAGACAAGACCAAAACACAAAGCAAACTAACCATTTGTAAAATCAGCCTAAAGCACACACATGCCATATTATTTCTTGAAAATAAAGAGCAACTAGATTTCTGTAAGAAGCAGGTGCAGGTCTAAGGAGAAGTGGGGACTGTTATTAGCTCAGCCCTCACTCTGCACTCACATTTTCACAGCAATTTGATGCAGTAGACAGTGTTGTGAGAAGACGTGACCTTGCTAATCCAAACCCCAGATAGCCATCAGAGTTAAGTGTGAGCTGACTGTACAACACATCAAGGAGTTAACCCCTTAAATAAGCTATTGTAGAGCTCCCTCCTGAGGGACTTCTCAATTGCAATGAAAATTATGTTCCAAATTCAGCTTCAATTGCTAGAATGAAAACAAATGCTACAAGGGCATGATGAGACGGAGGCCCTCACACAGCCACTGAGTCAAATGATGGGATCTCACGTGCTGCTTCAGTTACCAAATCTAATACTTTCAGTATGCCTGTAAAGACAGGCTTCAAAGTGACACTGTTCCAGAGGTCAGAGCTCACAGATTCCAGACAGTCCATCATCAAAACCCTTCAAAGGCAGCAGCCAAATCTAACATCAGCACCTGATGGGGTATTATTAAACAGACAGACCTCCACTAAAGCATTATCATACAGGAGCTTACAGAAAGCCTTCAAAAAACTACAAGTTATCACAACATACTTGGTCACCTCATCTGACCTCAGCAGGCTAGCATGGGTGAATTCATCTTGTATGGCATTAAAATCAATGCTGAAGATTCAATACTTTACAAACAGCACTTCTATTTCCTAAAGTAACGATGAAAGCCTTCCTTCCTCTATATTCCCTCCTTCATGGCGCTTCTCAGCGTGTCTTCTACTGCCAAGGACATAAAACTGAAGTCTTGACCACTTATGATCATTAAAAGATATGAACGCGTCCATACTCTCCCACCACTAGCTTGGCCAAATTCCAAACTAAATTATTCTGCTTGTCCAGATTTCCCTTTTGGTTTGGTGACCAAAGTAGCTGTATTTTCTCCATGCAACTCTCCTTCTTCTGTCTTATTTCTTATTCAATAGCCAAAAAAGTTTTTCAAGTGGAAGAAAAGTCAAGCTACAAACTTGTTTTGAAAGATTCTCCTTGAAGGGAAGGTGAGAGAGGAAGAAAAAGGGAGAAGTGAGGCAAAGAAGCTGCTTTTGTTTTTAAGTTTTTAAAATGTGTGGTGTATGGGTCATCCACTCTAGCAAGATTTTAAAATTCAGAGGAAAGTAACTGCGATTAACAGATGATTTTACAAGAGCAGTAGTGAATAAAAACTATCCACTGGGCAAATTCTAACAAGACAAACTGGCTAATGACCAAGGAAAGAGATGTTTGTATGCAGCTGCAAAATAAGCAGCATACATCATTTTAACAATCTTTGGAACTCATAGAGACATTTTATTTGCATTTTCTGCAATTAATTGTTACAAGCACTTCCATCAAGAGATGGAAGTTGTGTTCTAATGCTACTAATCCTGTTATCAAACTATTTCAGACTGATTACAACTTTATGTGGAACAGCCAAAATGTAAAGGCATAGAGGGAATAAAAAGGATGTTAAGTGACTTAAAGGAAGCACCATAGGATGTCACTGCTTAATTGCCAATGCTTAAAAATCTCAGTTTGGTCATATCACCTTCTTTCACTGCCATACTATCTATCAAAACTACTAACTCAAGCCCCAGCAACTCACCTGGCGCTGCACAAAACCTAGAAACATACATGGCTGCCAGTCTCTAACATCTTTCAGTTAGGAGATTTTTACCCTTTACCTGCCTTTGGTACCTCCCCTGCCATCCCATAAGAAGTCCTACACAATCCCCAAGTGCTCTTGCCCTGCATCCTGTCACGTGTCCCATGCACCTCATGCAGTCCACAAGGTGCTCTGGCATTGACTCATCTTGATGGGGTTCATGCCTGGACCCTGGGGCTGAGGCTCTCCTGGGACAGTCTTGGGAAGGGTCCAGCCAGGACGTCCCTTCCTCTGAGTCCTTAATTTGGGTTCCTGCCTGCCATTGTAGCCCTGTGCTCCTCTGGGCTTGTGGAGCTGGGCCTCTGACGGGCTGATGGCCCCTGTGATGGCCCGGGAGGAGCTGGGGCAGGGTATTCATTGGCCTCCCCCACTTGCCTTTGTCTGCACTCACATAACCTAACAGACCTTCCCCCTGCAAGAGTGATCTGACAACTAAAATGCCCTCCTAGCTTTTACTTCCTTTTCAATTTATTTTCTTGTATAATTGGAGAACATCTGCTCTTCCTATTGAGCATTTGGTATAATTTAGAGGAAGAATGAAAGGCATTTGTATTAGAAACACAAACAGAGGCACCAAGATCAGCCCAAACAATCCTCACAGAAAGCATGAAAATAAATTCCAGCTAAAAGCAAAGGTGAATTTTCTGAATTCCAATACCCCTCTTTTTAGAGTGGGATGCATTAAGCATTTTTCTGCAGTCACCAACTTTTAGTTTATTAACAGTAAATTAGAATTCAGGAATTCTTCAAATGCCCACCCTGAGTATCTTCAGCCTGGCCCAAACAATCCTTCATGAGCTGGATTTGACACACAGGATCCTTTCAGCTGATCCAATACATCACCTTGGGAGAAGATGAGAAAGACATTGGCCCCTATGGCCAATGTGGGTACATAAAGCCGGGCTTGCTGACTGCACACCTGTTGAAAGTTACTTTTCCCTTTCTGACCGACGACTGTACACAGCAGCCTGATGCAGCTACAGGGACCAACCCCTTCCAAGTGTGGGGGAAAATATTTCTGTTTACGTAATCTTTCTTTTGCCAGATGTGAATCTGGGAGCTCAGCTGAGCTGACATTAGTATTTCTTTAAAGTGCCAAAGCATCTTTCAGTCTGATGCTCTTCTGACTTCCACCATTGACTACAGGTTCTGCTAAAGAAAAGCTACATCACAGTCCTAAATGTCATCAAACAATTTCATTAGGATTAAGCGAAGCATTTTGCTTAAAGTATGGTTCAGAAGGCAGGATTTGGAAATCTAGGGATACTGAGAGTCTTATGTAAGCAAACAAGCAAGTGCATTATCCTGCCTTAGGTCCCACGAGCCCCAGGTACTATTTGATGCCTGGTTTACCTCTGTGTCAGTAGATTACCTTGCTTGCCTCGGACTCCCGGAAACTGGCAACCCCTAGTGCCTTCAGACAACTCGCAGTCTTTTCACTTTGTTTCTTAAACTGGAAACTTCTCTCTTCATTGACAGCACATAGTCTTACTGTTTTACAGAGTCTGTTCATAGCACGCCCCCTGAAGAAGCAAATTAAGCTGGAAAGTCCTTGATTTTCTGTATCACTTAATATAATGGTCTATCACTTAAAAGAAAAAAATACCAGAAAAAAAGAGATGATTAAGAAGAATCCCTCTTTCACACACACACACACACACACACACAAAGAAAGAAAGCAAAACAAAACAAACAAAAAAACACCCCAAACCCCAGCAACATACTGATTACTGGAAAGCCCATTTCATAATTTGTTCGGAAATGGCAGTGATGCATATAAATTTCAAAATAATACACATTAAATAAACGCAGAAAACCAACACAAGAAAGGCTGTTATGAAAGCCTTTTGCAGCAGCAATAAACCCCAAGTCTTGAAAAACTTCAGATGGTTGAAGAACACGTGTTCATAACAAATACAAGAACTGGCTTAGAAACTGCATGTAAATTAAGAACAAAACCATGGCAATAGTCTTCTGATTATATCTGCAATGAGAAATGGCTAATCCAAGAAAAGGATGCCAACCCACCTGCCTCAGCCATGACTGAGCTTGGGTTGATTCTTACTCTCACTCAAGTTTCTATCAACTTGAACAATATTTGAGCATACAACAGAAAATCTGTCTCAAGTTTAGAAACAACTGTTGTATACCTATATTGGGAAAAACAGTCTCTTCTCTTCATGTCATGATAACTTAAAAAAAACAAAACAAAAAACAAAAACAAGAACAAAATGCCATGAGAACATACCAATGTGAAGAGGTGTGACACAAAACACTAGCTCCCTCTTCTTTAAATAGCCTCACTTGCAAATGTGTAAAGGGGTTATTGCAGAGGTCTCTGCCTGTACAAATACTGAGGGACGACTTCAGGTTAGCAAGGTTAAAGAAACAGTTGAGAGCAGTAGTTCCATTTTTAACTATTTTTAATTTAGAGCCCCCTAAATATTTTCCAGCAAGGAAATAACATAAAGTAAGTAGAGTTTTTTGTGTCCCTTCAACACCCCTTTTAGGTTAAATTTTAGATACCCCATGAAAAGGACACAATTGCTGCCACCCCCAATGCAACCTCTGGGTCTGCCACCGCTGAGACTGAAAAAGATGTTTTTGTTATTCTCAAAAACAGTATTCTGCAGCAGCACACGATGTTTCTGCATTTTTCTTATATTCACTGCTAAAAACTCGATGAACTGTTCCACAAGCCTCTGCTGACTCAGTAACAGCCAAGCCTGTTTTGGTAACTGTGGACTTTTCACCATGTCCTTCAAAGCTGATCCATATTTCCAGTGTTCCCAGTGGCTTTAGAGACAGCCACCAGCAACCCTTAGGGATGCTACTTTAAAAAAAGCAAAACGAATGCAAACAAAAGATCTAAAGGCAAAAGGCAAAATAGGTTTGCTTTACTTGGTAAAGCTAAGCACGGAACAGCAACATAAAAATCCTACTTTAAAAAATTGCTATAAAGTTCTTGCTTCCTTCAATATTATCTATTTTACATCTGAATCCTGCATGTAGACATGAACCGTGTGACAGCCTGCAGGATTTCTTCCAGAAACCTCACTACAACATACAGTTTCTTCTATGGTAAGCAGACTAGTATCAGACAATAAAACTGTGCGACTCTCACTGAATCTAGCTATAGGTGTCGTTAAAGCAATGCGTACGCAAAGCTGGGGAAAGCTAAGATTCAGCATTGGTGTCAGTGGGTCTCAGGCCACTCCACAAACAACTAATTTCTAGAAACTCCAATACACTCCAAATTGTGAAATTTACTTGGAAAACCTGAAAGGTTTTCCAAAAGTTACTTCAATCATAGCAAAAAGTAAAAGCTAAAGTACTGAGATATTTGATTTCAATCAGCATGATGAAAATCTCTCTATAGCGGGGGGGAAAGGGGAAAAAGAGGAAAAGAGATGGTTGATTCTGGCTGTGGTTGCTGCTGCTGTTGTTTTGCTCCACTTTGTTTTAAGTAAAGCCACATTTTTTAACAGTGACAAAGCTCAGTAATGAGTTATTAGCTATAACTTGTATAGTTAATCTATGTTAGACTCTCCATCACCTGAAGCCTTTAAATCAATACTGGGCACCTCCTTAGAAGATAAGCTGCAACTCAGCCAAGCTTATTGAGTTGTATAAAAAGCCGCTAGATTAGGCTCTACGGTTTATTTTTATATAAGATTGCAACCATGACATAATGTCTCTAACCATAAGTATCTACTAATCTATAAAATATCCAAAATCCAAAGGCTCTACGAGCTACTAACTCTCATGGATGCAAGCATGGGCAAGTAAAACAGACTGATGTATGGCAAATGAGAGAGAATCAAATGCAGAAACATCAGTAAGGGCAAATTTGGTGAGGTATGGAAAATACCACAACCACTATTATGCTACAGATACAGCACAGAAAATAAAACTCCGCATCTTATAAGACCACAAACACATCTACAAAAAATATGTCTGACCAGTGCCATGGCAACTGAGAGTAAACACACACATTGACTTCAAAGAGTAGCAACTTCGTCCAATTAAGAACATTGCTTATAAACGGAACAAGCAAGAGCCAGCTGACCACATATCCATAAAAGCTGGGAATGTTTTCTGCTTCCAGAGACTTTCAATGCCTTTATTATTATTTAAAAAAAAAAAAAAAAAAGATAACTAAAAGAAATTAAAAAAAAAAAGAAAAAAGAAAAAAGAAACAAGGTGTTTGTCCCTAGTTTTACAGTTCCTGAGTGCATGAAGTTAACAAGCTGAGTAGACGCACTCTTCAGGGACTTCTCCAAATCCAACCTGTCTCATTTCCACCCACCTTGGAACTGATAAGCCTAACACAAACTCCCTTACCTAGACTGCAAGCCCACTGGCTGATCTAACCCTCACACAAGCATCCCGCTCCTTACCCTCACCCTGGAGACAATTACCTGCTCATACAGATCAGCTGACACACTCAAAATGAAACAGCTGAATCTGCCTGTTCAGGGATTACCTTCCATTTCACCACTGTCAGCCTGAACAGCCTTCACGCTACTATGATTCACCGCTCTGACTCCATGAAATGCAACGCATTTGTAAGAAATGCTCTGCACAGTTGGATAGACCTGTAAGAATGGACTTACAAGACTGATTTTAGACTGATTCCTAGAGAAGCAAGCCTTGCATGACACATTTTACAACTATCTATTAGACATTGTCCCTTATAGCTGTTGGCCAATTCCAGAACGGAGATGGAAGTCCTGCAGATACTAAGTTCCTAAAAATCTGTTAACATGTCAGTGCAGACAAAGGAAGGAGATTATAATCAGAGTAGCATGGAACAAAAAATAGGAAGCACTCTGCCATTATACATCTTGCCTGATGATACAGCACCAACATTGCTTCTGACTAGACACAGCAGACATGGTCTCTTGCCTGGTGGAGCTTCTGACAGGGAGCATGGTGTGAAGCTCAGGTCATTGCAGAGCTGGAAGCACCCAAATAGAAAAGGACACAAATCTGCACGAAACTAGTCATTATTACATCTTCAGTCCACAAACAACTTGGATTTGCTTGTTTGACCATAATATATTTTTCTAATAGCAAATTACAATGTATGTATGTTTGCAAATTCTCCACATCTGAGCAAAAACCCAAACTAGAAAAACCCACCTAAAATGATGTATCATTTACCATCTCCTACACTAAATCTAACTGTAACAGAAGTAATCTTACGTACTGCATCAGAAATTTAAATATTGTCTAATAAGCAAACACAAGAGCTAGTAAGATTTTTTCTTTTATGAAAGTCTTAAAAGTGTGAAACTTCGAAAAGCTGACACATGCATTTCCCCACGTCTTTCCCATGACTAAGACAGACAACACTCTGATTTACAAGTATTTCAGAACTTTGAGAAAACAAGATTAACACGGAAACTGTTCTGCAGCTTAGTGACCCACTGAAACCAACTCAAAGTAATTGCTATGCACATACTCATCCCCAGTAAAGCAAGCCTGTAAGCCACCAAATGGGAAGAAGAAAAGGCAAAAGAATAGACTTTTGCATTTAATAACCAGTAACAGCTGAGACTGCTATTCTCTACTCTGCTCACCAACTTTTAAAAAGCTGTCATTTAAATGTCTAAAATACCTTTCTTCTCATGACTACTCGATCCAATTCTCCAATCTGAGGGTCCTAACCACTGGTGCTGTTTGAAGCATCCAGAACATTACTTGCATATGCGCTATAAAAACAGCATTTGCAGTAGGAGCAAAGCTTTTCAAGTTTAGGGGAAATAACCATTGGGTTTTCCCCTTTTGAGAGCTTAAAGTTTTATGAGTGAACCTAAAGGACTGCCAGACTTCTAAAGTGACAACAGATTACGAAAAAATTTCCTATGTGTTCTGCAAATTTGAAGTCAGCCACATTTCACAACTGACATCAGGGTTTTTAATATCAGCTCTAATGAAATATAATTCTCCAGTGACATAGCTGTGAAGTACAGCATTTTCATTTCACTAGCTGGCAGAGAGGTTCTGGCCTTATTATTATTATTATTATTACTTACGTAGAGCCAGAAGTGTTCTAGGCCCTGTACAGACACGTCTGAAGACAAGGCCTCTTCCTTGTATCTGCTGTAAACACTGAGACCACTGGGTATTCAGGCCAACAGAAGGGGTCAGATTCATTTTCACATGGCTGCTATGGCCAAATCACGTTAGCACACAAGAATATGAATACAGTGCAAGGAATAGTTTGCCTTCTTCTTCTCTCCAGTTTCAGTTTCACTAATCTCTTTGGGTGGGATTGAATAGTTTTTAGTTTGAGAGAGTTTCATTGTTTGTTGTTGTTGTTGTCGTTGTTTTTAACTATCTACAGTAAGTGAAGAAATTCTGGCTACCAGCAAAACCCAGTGGGGAATAGGGGGCAAGCTGGGAACTAAAAATGGTAAATGTTGTTTTCAAATCTGGTTCTTGTTTAGGTCACATTTCTTCTGTTGGATGAAAGAATGAGATATTTATTTTGAAAGCACAGGTACATGAACAGCTCATGACAGTTTAATTGCACGTCAATAAAAATCAGAAAGCTCACTTTTGCAGATGAATGAACTAACTACGTAACTGAGCAGAGCTCTTCTTTCCCCAAAACCTGACAATCCAAGGAGCAGGGATGAGAGAAAAAGGCAAAATTCTCTGCTTCCCTGAGGCCTACACCCGCTTAACTGAGAAGAAATCAGAGCATGGCTGACTGCGATAGGAGAGGGAGTCTGGCATCCTCAGAAGCCCCAGGGTAGTTAGTGGAAAAAAGTGCCCATGGCAAGTGTTCCTGAATTTGTTCCAGTATACAAAGGGTATTTGAAAGGGGTATCTCACAGTCAAATACGAAGTGACAAATCTAGGCCTGACCTGACAAAACGTATATACAAAGAAGAAAAGGATAATCAATCTTCTTGCCAAGCACAAAGGGCGAGCCACTGTTGCTAATCTAAACGCAGTATCTTCAAATGGATATCATGAGTGGAAAGCAGCAGACTGCCTCAGCTCCACCACAGGGCTGATTCATGCGCACTCTGCTTGAGTGGGAGAAACAATAAGAACCAGCATTTGGCACATTAAATTGAGAGGAGAGAAAAGCCTCCAAAAAGGCATGGGACAGACGTCTGGTGAGAATTAACATCAAGCTTCAGTGTGGGGTGTTGGCATCCCATGTAGCTCTTGTGGTAACACCTTGCTTGATTCATAAAACATAAAAGCAGTAGATCAGTAGCAACTTCCCCTTCGGACTGGACTCCGATGTCAAGGTAACTCAGAAATCATACACTCCTTCTGCATCTTTCAGAAATCCTTAAGGATTTTCGAACATGGGTCTGTAGCACATGAACTGCAGCCTAAAAACGACTTGTTATCTTTCAGTTTCCCTAGATTGCTGACAAACACTAGACTGGTCTTCAATGCTGATGGAATACAGAGGAGAAAATACAGTGCACTGCCTCCCAAAAACAGGCATAAACTTTGCTCCTCTCTGGAGGATACTCTGGGAAGAGGTGGAGGATAAATAGGGACTGGCAGCCTTCTCCAGCTCCATGCAACCACGTGTAAGTTAGGAATGACACAGATCACCCCTCCTCTGAGGGGCGGTTTGAAACTTGCAGGGGGAGACAGCACAGCAGGGGAAAAACTGCCATGCACAGCTGCTATCTACAGACACAAGAGATTATGGTCAGGATGCACCAACACACTTGCTGGAGGCTTTGCCTCAGTAAGGAGAGAATCAAAACCATGTAAGGATGGTGGGGTTTGGCCTGTCATAAATGCTGGCATTTATAATGGAGAACAACATCACTGCTTGCCTGCCACAGACACTTCAGGCTTGCTTTTCATAATGTCATGTTACGATACTTTATACTGAGGTTTTTATATAGTAGGTCTTTAAGTAATTGCATTTTCTACTAGTGGGAAACGTCTGCGTTGACCATACCCAATAAGCTATTGTCACACCAGTCACTTTTCCATAATCTTTTACCAACATTTGTTTTAAGGCACTGCCATTTTTCTCTCTTTTTTTTTTTTTTTTAAAAAGAGCTCTCTTGCCTCTATTAGAGGACTATGCGAGTCCAAAACCAGCAAAATGCTCACGCGACATCCTTTCAACAGGGGCTGAAGCCATAAACAGTTTAGGAAGGGGAGAAACTAGTTACCTAGTTGCTAAAGCTATCTTGAGCCCCTGCCTGTGAACTCCAAAAACTCTATTTCTCACACAGCTCTAGAAGCTTAATATGCAAAGCTATACTAAAATGGTATGAAAACTTTTACATCTTCCACCAACACAAATTAGTCCCCTCCTACTCCTCCACCGCTTCCAGCCTCAAATATGCTGGCATAAAATGATCAGACAAAATAGGTGACTTATGTTTTTATTGGTTCCTCTAGACTATGACGACATTTCCTAAAATGCTGAGCCAGGAAACTATTAATGTCTCTGAAAAAGTGGAAAGGGTCAGGCTATTTCAAAGGGTATGTGTTTGCTAAGAAGCCTTTGTTACAGACGTATAGGCCACTTAAGATTCAATTAATAGTAACAAAAATATTTAGCATTTGCATAGTATTTCTAGCTTTAAAGTACATCATGAACACATTTGTAACACCTCTGTGTGGTAAGAAAGTATTACTCCTTTTTACCTTTTTCAGAATTAAAACTGGAAGGTTAAACAGCTCGCCTCAGATTTTATAAAGCAGTATGTCCCTTCCAAGATCAGAAGCCTCCTCAGATTTGTACAGGCTCCCAATCTCAGGCTGTTACTGGAGGGAGAAATGGAAATGGTCTCAAGCTTATCAACATTACAAAAAGGAAGACAAGGCAAATTTTCTTGATTTATCTCAGCTGTGCTGGCCTGCATTTGGCAGCACAAGGCAGCTCAGGCATTTGCAGGTAGGGTCATAGATTCCTTAAAAAAGCTTTGTGGGTTTTATTTACAAGCACTAAACCAAACCAATTGGTGTGCTAACAGGAGAGTAGCATGCTAAATACAGAACAGAAAGATGGATCCTACAGTGGCTCCAAAAACCCTTGTTAGGTGCATACTACATGTACATGTTGCTTTGGCTACGCTGTCAGTAGGTGTGGGAAGCATCAAGGGGGACACAAAGGAACAGAACCTTGGAGGTGCTCAAAAGGTATCAATCACAACTTAACTGGTGGCAAGTTTAACTTCACCTGCCAACCCAGTTCTGATCCTGATTAGAGTACACGTTAAGGTCAGTTCCCTAACACAGGGGTGCAAAGCAGATTTAAACCCAACCTGCCTAGTATATACATTACAATACATTTCACACAGATAAGAGTGCTGTGGCTTCTTAAGAGAAGTACAAGTCATTCTGCTCTTACTGATTCAAGAATCTCACTCATTTATCATGTCTCAAACCACCACGATCCTGTCACACCATCAACACCATACGTAAAAATCCCACTATTGGACAGTGCCATCTCCTGGGCAAGCAAGACTGAAGAAACTCCTGACTCCCTTCTCTCTTGCAGCATCCAACACTTTCATGTCTCCTTCAGTGCTGGCAGGCCAAGCGCTACCTCTGCTCCCAGAACACAAGCAGTGAATTCACGAGAGGAAGAGCAGGTTGTTTACAGCTCCCACCGAGAAACGTGAGACTCGGCAGCCTGCTCTTGAGAGAGGCAGTATGTGCATGGGCAAGTACCATGCAAACCCACAGGATTAAGTTTACTCTGGGTTGCTGGCTAATCACAAATTAGCAATTCAGGCTTCCTTTCAACATCCAAACAGGAAATGGGAGTGGAGGAAGTGAAAGCTTAATAATTTCTTGTATGTTAACAAGTTACATGAGCCACTCCAAGAAAAAAGTTTTCTTAAGTGACCTTAAGCCTAGCACATTGTCTGCCCCAGTGGCTAGCATTTATCTTTAAAATCAAGCTGTACATCTTGGAAAAGAAATCACTGATGTAAACACTTCATTTGACACGGCTTAATTTCCAGGAAAACAGAACATCAAGCTATGGAGTAAAGTTGAGGACCCTACCTTAGTGCAGTAAGTGTTGAGATTGCAATCTTCAAACCAAGCCAGAGGTGGTCAGTCTGGCATCTCTCTAGAAACATTCAGTGAAGAACCAGGATAGAAGGGGTAACCTTTTAGTTATCACGCATGGTTAGATCCATAATGGCCTCTGACCAAGGAGCAAGAAAATCAGGCAATCTGTTTCTTTCCATTATCTTTCAGGGCTACTGTCCATATTGGCCCTGTATACCTCACAATATCTACCCTGCCACACAGCAGAAGGACAGGAGAGGAGAGCTGGGGAAGCAAGTCCCTGTGGGACAGCAAAGCAAGTCCCTGTGAGGCCTGAAGCAGCAAAGGATTCTCAGGCATCTGTGCTGAATGCAGCGAGGAATACCTCTCTCCATCTTCAGACCCATCAAATCACAGCCCCTGGCAAAAGTGAAAAGCCTGGCCCATTACACACTCCTAACTTTGTGCTATCTTCATTGAAGGAGAAAGAAAGAAGCTTTGCACAACTTTTGAGTACCTCTCAAGAGCTCAAGAAAGAGTAAAGGCCAGTCTCTTGGTTGCCTGAAGATATCAGAGACAGATTAGGGACAAAGATTAAGATGACATATATGGGTAGACACAGACAGATGTTTTGAAGGAACAAAATTGCCCTGGGAATACAAGGTAGAACTCCTTTTTTTGTAGGGATTCTTTACAGATGTGCCAAACACACAAAACAAACAAACAAACAAACAACAAACAAACACAAAACAAACAAACACAAAACAAACAAAACAAAAAACCGATCTTCAAGAAGTTGTAAGACTCAAAAGTATAGAAAGAGATCATTTAAGTGGGCTGCAGGGAGAACAGAACAAAGGCAAAAGAATTAGAAAAAAAAACAAAACACACCTTCTAACAACGTATCTTCTGCACAATCTCATTATCTGCCATGGATGCAAACAAGAAGAGACATATAGCATAGTTACCATGGCCCACAAAAAACTGGCTGGAGTAAATGAGGAGCTAAAACCACATGGGTGCATGCTCTCCATTATGGAGTGTCAAGGTAATCTTTTTTCTTGATTACAGCAGTAGAGACACAGACAATCCTAGCTCCAGATCAGCATTTACCATAAACTGCCATCTTCCATAAACTATCTCAATGTACTTGTTAAACTATGCACACGGTTAGATGTGTGGACCTTACTGTGGACTCTCATATTGCTGCTCTGAGCAAGGAAAAAGGGGGGAAAAAAGTCTATTTTACATGTGAACTTCCATCCTAGATCCTCCAGGGTCAGATAGTTTTTACAGTAGGCATTTCTTGTTTCCAAGACAACTGGAGGCAGATCAGATATTTAATCAGCCTGGGTTTTGGACCACCCATTTGCAAAAACTCTCCAGAACAAGAGTCTTGAAAGCTGAAAAACAGTAATTGTGTAAGACTGCTGGTTTTTTTGTTTGCTTTTCTTTTAGATTTAATCATAGGTAGGTATTATCTCTTTCACTGGAAACACCAACACCCTTTCCCCAAAGGACTCATACTGCTTGCTACCTTACGCTCCAAGGTAGTGCAATATTTACTGTGTCCAAACTGCTTTTTACTTTTTTATACGGTATTTGCTTCTGTGGAGTCACTATTTACCTTGTTCATTTTCTCATTTAGGATGTTTGTATTCAGGGCAGCAATGCCACTTCCTACAACGTGAGAAAGACCATGACAACTTCGCGAGATTGCGACCTGCTCAGTTCTCAAAATGACGACATCTGCCAGAACATTCAGGTTTCCAGCCTGTGATGCTCCAGCAGGTTAGTTGGCCTTCACTTAACTTCTATACTACCAAATGCTTTTCCTTTAGCCGGAGATTTCCAATATTCCTCCCCTCTCCTCCCAAAGAGCAGGGTGAGAGTTTCTGGATGTTTCTTTGGTACAGAGCGCTGAAGAGTTCCTACTTGTTTAGCAGCTATGACTGTATCAACAATCTACTGCCAAAAATGGAGGAGGAATGTACTTGACAACTCTTGGTGAGAGACAAATTATGATCCATGCCTCCTTGCCCTACATTCACACAATGTCCAAGCTCACATGTTCCATTCACTTAAGGAATACATACTTGTGACCAGTTTCTCTGGACCAAACACCAGGTACCTGTTAAATAATAACAAGAATGATTTCACCCTAAGATGCTTGTACTGGATCTCACCCAAGAACTTCTTATATATTACATATATTACTGTTTTGCTGCAATTGCTGTTTCAAAGCAAAGCAAGAACTCTGACAGATATACGCATGAGATCATCCAGACAAGGAGACTGTATGTTTGGAGAGGTGTGGTAATACTCAACAAAACAGATTATCTTTTTCAGTCGGTCTTCCAAAATAAAGATTTTCTTGGATGATTATTTAACACAGGGGTTCCCAGAGTTTTGTCCAAGGCGGGCAGCTTAATAGGTGGGATATCAGGCTAGGGGCTGCATAACAAAATCAATTTGTATGACAGTGCAGAATAGCTACAATTTGAAAATCCCTCCGAGGGTCATATTTAGAAGCTTTCCAGGTCAGCCTCTGGAAGCGCTGACTCAAATGCTGAATTGTTGTGAGAAATATAACTGATCATTGCGAGTTTTTTTCTCCTCAAAGACACATTTCTAAATTTGTTTTGTTTTGTGATGACTACTGGGATCTGTGTTACACAAGAAGAAGATAGATAAAGCAAGAGCAGACATGCTAGCCTTTCAATTTATAACATACTTGTAAATGCTTGTAAGCTCAGAACAAGCAATAGTCTTCATTGAAAAGGCCTCCAGCTCTACAAGCAGCTCACACTGTATTCAGGCAGTGGTAGAAGGGAAGGGGCTCTTACTGTTTAAATCTTTAGTAGACTTTGTAAGGTTTTTTTCATAGTCTGAAGGCTTGAGGAGGTACTGATATAATGATAACATTTAGTATTCTCTAGAATACCACTCTCATTATAGTCTCATTGAGATACTTGCATGACATGTTTTTTCTGTGCCACAAACATACATGGAGGAAACATTTCTGCCTTGCATTGTATCTGCACTGAAGCCTAGAGAGGAAAGAGTAAGAACTGTTGAGATATACTACCCTAAAGGATATCAGCCACCATCCACATCTCTTCAAGTGGAGGTGGCAATTGTAAACTGCATCTAGGATTTGAGCATACATTTGTACCAGTCAGATGACAACTCAGTCACAGAAGAGTAGGTTAAAGATGATTTTAGGCACTGTTAGTAATATGAATGGTCCCCCATGCTTCCAATTTCTGTGTATGTTTTCAATGGCCATCCATTCCCAGTTGCAGACTTATTCACAAAATGAGAGGCTTTATCATCTTGTTCTCTGTTTTGTAGGGTTGGCAAGAAGGCATGCTCAGCTGCTATGCCCCTATTAACAAGGCTGCAGCTTATTCAACTGCAGGCAAATTAATAGAAAACACCTACGCTAGTCCTTAAGTACAAGTAGGTCTAACAGAGCATTCCCATTCCACTTACAAACCACCTGAGGAACAAACTGTTAGTCCTTCTCAGCAAACCTTTTTTTGACTTAGTTCAGATGTTCTGAGGAGAAAAGCCACCAGTGAAAAGCAGCAGCAAACAGATAAAAATCTTTGGAACGTCCTCTTAGAGCTCTGCTAGGCCGGGAAACCTGGCGCCAGCCCCACGCTCCCCCGAGACATGGGGGACTCCATCAGAGCGTGAGCTCCAGTCCTGAGCAAAAAATTTCTTTTGTCTCTGCTAGTATAGCAGCCCTGCCAATGGATTCTCAAGTTTTAGGCAGGAAAACACGTGTTGGGTCATGTACTCCTGTCACGCTGGATCTGGGACAGGCCAGTGTTTGGAAGACCAGGTGACAACGAGCACAGTGCTCTCCTGTGGTTGGAGCACCCTTTTTAAAAGGGCTCCTTTAAGTAGCAGGCACAACTGGTTGTCAGAGAAGTGGCTTAAGTGGAGCATCCTCCTTTTTGCTCCCTGATCCCACACAAGATGTATAGCTGGTCAAGAAATCAAGGCTCACATTGCTGCAAGTACCTGCCATGGCTCCTCCTTACTGAAGAGAAGAAAAGCAGCTGCCTTCTGCTGCAAAATGACAGAGATCCAGATTGAGCTGTAGGGGAAAACGAGGCCAAAGCCCCACGCGATGGTCTCAAGTTCACTGCACACAGTCTGACACGCCTGGTCACAGACTAGAGATCTCTCAGAAGGGTGATAGTCCCTGTGAAATAGAACGGCCCAAGAAACACTGCTTGCTTTTAGCTGAAGATCAGAGAGTTAGATGTACCACAAAGTCGCACAAATGTGACAGAACGGTATACCATGCATCAAGTTTTCTACACTGCAACCAGCCGAGGAGGCTAGATTTGATGTGTGGTCTGTTTAAGAAATACAGCCTCACTGTTTTCTGTGTTTTATCTCATTCTGATCGCAAGTTAAACAATCCAGTCAGTCCATTGTTCTTACCACATGGTAAGTAACTAGCTACATGTAAACAAAACAATTAAGCTCCATAAGGAATTGCTTGCCATTCAAAGCTGAACTAAACATTGCAGTTTGTTTCTGGAATCCAAATATGGTAAATTGGCTGACAGTTAACTATGGTGATAGGATTATTTGCTGCACATACAAAATAAGTGGAAGAGGCATCACAAACCTGAAAATCACCTTTCCTCCTCTTCTGGGCACAACAGAGAGAGAAACTGCTACAGCTGGCTCTAAAACTCTCCTTCTTCAGTTGCAAAAGCACCAGGCTCCATCATTACCCCTCAAGGAGAATACCTCTGAGCTCTTAAATAACCTCTTAAAACATCCGGCATTCTGACAACTCATTAGGGGATAACACTGCACACAAGAAAATGATAGTTGGTGTGTAGTTACTAGTTATATTCCTGTTGTATCTAAAATCCCTAATCAAAATCAGACCATCAACTTGCTGGAGAGAATACATGTGAAGACCAGAAGCCTGGATCCTGTAAAACCAACTCCCCCACCCCAACACAAAAAATTCAACTGCCCTACTGCTAACCAGTGTATCTGTTTTAGTTTTGCAGGCTGGACGTTCCTATTTGAAATATTCTCACAATGTAGGAGTCTTGAATATACAGGGCACAAAAAAATAACAGAAAGGAAGCATTACTAAATCCATTGGTGGGGGGAGCTAATTAAGGCAAAAGTAGAAATGCATTGTCATAGGAAAGGCCACTTCTATATCTTAAATGTGCTTGCTTTGCTCCTCCGCAAAGACCTAGCAGTTATCCACTGTTACAAGTCTGCACGCTGCCACGTCTATCACCAAGGGGAAGGAGCAAATGCACTGAAGCAGGCCTAAAGCTGGGGGAGGAAAAACAAGAGCAGGGATGAGAAAGGACATAACGGGGTGGGTGCTGAGCCCTGGGACTGAGATGTCACAGGACACCAAGGGGCAGGAAAGAGTCTGGAAGCTCATGGCAGCTTCCAGGGTTAAGTCCACAAGTTTCATACTGGAAACCTGTGACCTAAAGCCACAGTCATGGTGAATCTTCCCTACCCGCATAAGTCACGCTCTCCCAGCCAACTGTGTGACATGGTATTTAAGCCTGTACTGCCTAGAAACATCCCAGCCTTCTGATGAAGCTACCAGATAAAGTTTTGACACAGAGCTAGACAACGGTTACAAACTATGGTTTATTCACCATGGCACTGCAACATGTACCTCTCCACCTGTGATGAAGGGTGAAAGACGCCATTGTGTGCAACAGCCTGGCAAGGACAGCTGCAGGGAAGGTGAAATGGCCTGTTACGGGAGTCTTATCCAAAGGACATGTAGCAATGGGTGAGTGGGACACAGGCGGTGCTAACAGTCTCCCCACTATATTAAAAGAGGCACAACTTGCATGAAAAACAGAAGCCAAAACACTCTGTCTGTTTGGTTTTCTGAATCCTGGATGCCAGACTGTGGGGGTGCAGGGAGAAGGACCAGGACAAAAAGGGTAAAACAGCCGTAAGCTTCTTCCCGAGCTTCACTCTGCATCGCAAATATTGCTGGCCATCAGATTATTGCCACCTACTTTCTATATTCCTTGCAAATATTTGTGGGCACACCTTGAAAGCTACCATGGACACTGGAGGATCACCGAGCATCCTAAATACGAGGCAACAGAGCCAGGAATACAGAGAACAACAGTCAACCAATTTTAACTGGGAGAAGTTCACACGTAGTGCTGCTTCTCTGTCCCTCACATTTTCACTTTTTGCCCTCTGAAATGAAATTTTCATCCAGCAAAGACAAAAAGGCCTATGCCTTCTCAGGACATATCTCAGGGTGGGATATGGTGGGAAGGGATCTAGGCTTCTTTGGAGGCACCCAGGGACCTGGAGAGTTTGGGACTCATCCCATGGCAATGTCAAATTAACCCCCGAAGAGTCAGAAAGCTGTGAGGATTGGACTCCAATACAAAGAGTGAGGGGAGGAGAACTGGGGCAGACTCTAAGACAGTAGCTGGCTTCTAACCTCAGCAAGACCGGTGTCCACAGAAAGCTCCCCTCCCTCTTGCAGCCAATGCAGGAACAACAGGTGTGGTCTGCAGTTTTCTTATAACGGGACCTTTGCATGATTAGGAATTCTGATTTTGAAGCATTTGAGGTTGGAAAGGGAAAGGAAGAGCTGCTTCCAGCACCATGAAAAGGTAAGAGAGGTGCCAAAGGTCAAGTTTTCATCAAATGGGCACAACTACTTCCAGTAGGCTCTGCTTATCCTTCAGACAGATTTATCATCCATCTTTCCCAACACTTTCCCAGATGTACAGCATTCAGATTGCAGTCTCCAAAATGTGTAAATGTGGTACAAGCCTTATGCTTAATGTTTTATCCTTACTCTTTATTTTCTAAGCCCTGCACCCTTTTTTGGTCTCTTAGTCTTAGCTTCATTAACCGCATGCTCTGCCATTTTCCGCTTTACCTTCAGTCTCTGGTTTTCCTCCTCTTCACTAAAACAACCCTTTCTTCTTGCATGCTATTTCCTCTCTAAACAACAACAATCATAGCACTATTCTGATTTCACAGGTGTAGCACAGCTGAATTAACTTCAGCATTCTCACTCTTTTGCCTGCACTGACATTGTCCACAAGCCCTCTGGGACAAGTCCTCTTCAGATTTGAACCATGCTTAGCAAAACAGCACACAGAACTAGTCAGGCCCTTTGGCCTGTCCCCAACAAATGCACTTAAAACTAGATGGGTAACTTGTTTCTTATACAGCCATCACCTTATTTCCATTTTTGGATTGAAAGTTCCAGATCCACACATTAATACTGCGTCTTCCCCCAGTGCAACACCTGATGCAATTTTCAACAAGGTCACTTTGCCAGCAACTTTAAAGGTGGTTGAGCAATTTCACCTCAGACCCCAGGCAACAGGCAAAACTCCTGCCGGTATCAGGGCACATTCTTCTGAGGTACAAAGCAAAAAGCCTCTGAATTTGATCCTTAAAAAGATAATGCTGAGTGCCTCCCCAGCCCTTGCCACTGCAGCTCTGAGGGCTTGGTAGGCACTTGCATACCACGGTGTTGAGCACAGCAGTAAAACCTAGACAGATTGTTTGAACAGGCTAGGATGTGGGCATCCTGTTTCTCACGGCACCATCCTCATAACATGCGACTGCTGCCAAGCATTACAGTGTAAGTCTCCCAGTGAACACAAGATGCAGTTGACAAATATCCAAAAAAAGAAGAAAAATATTTATATCTTAAACACGTTGAATGTGTAAACAAGATTGTAACCGGGTCTCTGTTATGTCCTGCTTACCAATATGCAGGCTGAAGCAGACATAAATGTTTACAGCAGCCACTGTTGTGCATGCATACATGCCTGCGTACTCTTCTTCCTGCTGCCTTGTCCAGCAGGAGCAGAGTGAGTCCTGGGCAGGATGGTGGCCACCCATTTATGCTTAGAAGGTCATCACCTGACTCACTCAGCAGATGCCAAGCTTCTCAGGAGCTGAAGCAAATCATTCCCACACTACGTGCAAGCACCATGCACAGCTACAGGTACAACTTTGTATTTTTCTTCATCTCCTGAATTCTACATGGATGCTGATTGTCACTACAGGTTTGCCTTTGACCATCCTTAATAACTGATTTTATGGAGCCAACTTACTTTCTCAAGATAATTATCTAATACTTCAATAAAATAATCACTACCAAAAATGGTCAGTTTGTGGTCAGATTTGTTGCTCATAAGTAATCAATCTCAATTTTCCTCCTCTCCCATCCTCACCGCAAGCCTTTTTAAAGTCCATATCTTTTCATTCCACAACCACCAGTTATTTTCCCCTCTACCGCACCTGCATGCTAGAATTCACTGACTTGTTAATGTGAAAAAGTAATCATCTGTTACCTATATACTCTGTGTCATATTTGGCCAAAACTGGCATTCATATTTTAAGGCATGCGCCTTTAATAACTCAACATTCTAGGAATATATTAGTTTTTTTAATCTAATTTTTAACTGAAGATATTTGACTAAAGGTCTCTAAGCCTACATATATCCCACCCACCTGTATCTGGAATGGTATTCTTCAAAACAACAAGTGAAAATTTGTAACCTTGCGACATTTCAATCCCACAGAGCTAGTAACTGCTATGCATTAACTTTAGTAAGCAATCCCAGGGAAGAACCACCCACCTAAAGATGCCAGGTAACTACTAGGGTACATTTTCTTCAGTTGGCACCTTAAAGAAAACAATATTATAACTTTAGGGGAATTCAAATATTTAAAAATAGTTTTCTGACAGAAGTTGAGCACAAGAGCCCTGTTTCAGCCAAGCACATGAGCTCATGACTTGTCATAGACTGAAGCTCTGATGCTTCAAGGCAGCAGGTCTGATTTCTAATGCTGTCTCTGCATTTCCAGTCCAACTATTTACTGATGTATTAATATATATATTAAGGGAGAAAACCTGTTTCAAAGCTTCCTAACATCTGAACTCCTTCTGAAATATGCCATCCTTGTGAGTGCACCTCAGATGTATTTATGCTGCATATTCCTTGCTATGCAACAACTACACAACAATTAGGAGGAGACAATCTACTGAACTATATATAACGAGACCCAACAATGAAAATCAGTTAAGCACTACCAATTGTCTTCCCAATTCTTCTTGTTAATTCTTCTGGTTTTATCATTACTGTGCTTTCCTTTTTCTTTAAATTGGTTTTCTCCCCCTTCCTTACTGCCTGAGAGACACAAACACACAAGGATTTGCCCAACTAGTCATGCACATATAGCAATGGAAGATGATATGCCTGAAGAATGCCTAAAGTACAATCTAACCAGAAAAAAAATGGGTTCTTTTTTCCATGAGAAATCGCAGCCATACAGTGATATGCGAAAACCATTAAGGCAGATGTATGAACTTTAAGTTGATGATATGCTGTAACCTATTGCATCTGAGGAAGTGTTGTTACAGTGAATTTTAGTGAGAGCATTTTGATATGGGCCACAGGATTGGCTAACGCTAGTTTCATTGCTCAACGTGGCATATTTTTCATACTGTGTAATGCTTATTGTATGTATTATAACGACACATAGCTGAAAGCCATCAATAAAGGCTTTCACTAGGGATCGTGCAAAGAAATTTGATACAATGATAAAGAGACAGCACTTGATTATTTTTCCTTACACTCTTTTGTACCTTTTGGTGGCTGTTAAATCAGTATGTTCTGATCAGATCTCCTAGGCTCACCTGCCACCCTCATGATACTATTTGTGAGACCAAATTTAGAAACCAGCTGCTGGGAGAAGAGCTGCAGTCTCCTTGCTGGTGGAAGGTCACTAAATCAGGAGGTGGAGTGGGGGGCAGGTCTCTGCCAGTTCACTTCCCACCATCACACGCTGTGCAAGTACCATCTTCCACAGGATGATTTCTTTCAGCACATGCGGATTCCAAAATGGTTAGAAAGCAGACTAACTAGCCAGGGTAATTACAGGGAAACCCCTCAAAATACAAAGCCATATTAGGTGGCCTGTTATTGACTATGCCAAATTTAAATTTTATATGTCAGGGCAGACTTGCAGAAATCCTCGTGAACGCAGTGTAATCAAGCTTTTATTAAAACTAGTCAGACATTTTCACCACCAAAGCCAAGATTTCATTAGGAACCTTTCTCTGGTTACTCTGTTTAACTTTCTACATTTACAGAACCCTGTCAAAAGTACCTCTTAAAGATTTGAGCCTGAATTAACCGATACCTTCCAGGGGGCTATTCGTCACCAAGAGAAAGTGCACTAATTTGGATAGTTTAGGTTATTCAGATCTTATTTCTTTTCTTTTGAGAAACTTCTATGTATGTAAGTGCTATATTACTGTCCTGCTTATGAGAAACAGACGAAAAAGAACTGCTTCCAATCACAACCTCACATATTGTAATTGTATGAAATGATCATTTAATTATTAAATAGAACAGAGTGCAATGCAAATGAAAGTTAGGAAAGTAAACAGTTTAATGTCTCAAAATCCCTTGCGTCACTGAAAGACCACAGAGGTCTAAGAATCTGCACCAACTGGAATTTTAAGACTAAACAGGTTTGATTCATTACTAGAAATTAATGTGAAATTAAATGACTGAGCACTACTCAAAGCAGCTGGCTATACAGTTACTCCACCAGTTTGTTCATAAACCTATTTCCTGGGCAAATACTTTAAATTCAATACAACGTCATTATGAACTGCTGAATTGCATGTAGAAGTCTGTCTATCACTTCTTTGAAATACCACAATGAAGAAATACTTACCCTAACCTCGCTGGGCAAAATATAATCTTGGAACCCCTATAATTCCAAGATGAAATCACTACAAATGGTCTAAAAACATTGTATTTTAAAATTTAATACCCCACATTTTAGGGAATAAAATATTTGCATCTTGCAAAGGCTGGGAGAGGCAGCTCAAGTATGTTTGTCCTTAAAAACAAGTTTCTCACATGACGGAAAAAAAGAAATCCACCAGCTGCATATAACAAGACAAACTACAAGCCCCAGTCCATTTGGTACCTGGTCACTTCTGACAGTGCAGAAGCATGCACAGCATGCAAGGTGTAGACTGAAGACATAGAAAGTTGCACGTTGTCCTATACAGTGGGGAAAAGGGATAAAATCTAGAACCAAAACTATCTGGTCATAGCAGGCCCATGTGCTCATTGGTTCCAGATGACTCCTTCTCCTTGGTTTGCATCTTCAGTGCCTTCTGGGCCACCAGAAAGGCAAGTTCCTTCAAGTAGAGATCTCAGTAAGGTCATTCCAAACATCAAAGGCAGCAACAAAGATGACACAGAAACAAGTATGAGAATGACATGAAAGAAGAAGAGTCTGGAGCAGCTGTCAGAATAAAGGAAGCAAGACTGAAGCTGGGCAGACAACAAGAGATCAGAGAAAGAAATGCTGGCAGATTAGCATCAAGCTGAGTAGTGAAAGCAAAAAGGGAAAATTTGCTATTGCTCTCCACTGGAACAGAAAAGCAATCAAGCTAAGAGGAAGAACTTAGTGAAATAACGGAACTGTCTTTCTAATATTAGCCTTGTCAATGTTTAAAGTCCCTTAAAACAGGCAAAAATCAGCGTATAAGCCAAGAAATGCACAAGAAACACACACTATTTATCCAGCAGTCAAAATTTAGAGACCATGCAGGATAAAATGACAGAATTATGTCCTCATATGAATATTATGGAAAGGAGTTAAAAGCTAGAGATGTTGCAAGCATAAGGGATGAGAATGCAGAGCTCCCACTGCATGCAGGCAACTAACATGGGTGTTGAAACATGTCTAAACTAGAGACACTTCAATACTGGTATTGACGCTGCAAAGGCCAAGCACCGGAGCAGCCCAGCTGGAACCACAGGAACACAGTGCAGGTTTATTAGCTCATAACCTACCAACCTTGTTAGTAATCCTAATCTGGCAACAGTAACTCTCTCACAGCAGCAAAAAATAGTATAAGAGTGCGGGAAACTTAATGCTGTGGGGGATGAATGAGACCCCTCCAGCCCTGTGAGTTTTTTTTTGTTGTTTGTTTGTTTGTTTTTGAAAGTAGAAACAGCTCCAAGTTGGGAAGAATCAGAAAACTACGTCTCTTCAATTCAGTCCACGAAGTTTGACAACAAACATCAAGGATAAGCGTTAAACAGAGGTTTACATATCTGACCTCTACATATACAAGCATTAAAAAAACAAAAAACAAAAAATAAAAAGGCTGAAAGGCTGCAAAGGGTTTTAGAGTTGCCAAAAACAAGGGAACAAGGGATGTAGCAACTTTGATCTACAAAATCACTCCCTGATTTTCTCAAACCTTTTCTTACAAATTCTGCATCAATGCATGTCAGTCCTAAGGTCATTTGTATTTTCTGCTCAGTCAATCTTTCTCCAACCAAATATGCAATGCCCAATACAGTGAATTTGGTGGCACAGAAAGCCACACAATGGTAACTCATCTCAAAACAACCAGCTTCGCCTCAAGTACAAGGGCAAATCTTTACACAACAGTAACTACTTCAACAAATTCAGGAAGAATGTCAGCTCTAACAGGGACATGAGATACCTGTCATTATATGAAGCCCCTGTTTAATGTCTTACTATGGCCAAGTGCTGTAATAAATACAGGAATTAAGTATATGGAACTTAGCATCTGGGCAAATTATGCCCGTACATAAAATGCAGTTTGCATCCCATCTATGCTACAAACTAAAACAATGTGGTCAGCCAGTACTGATTTTTGCTGTGCCTGTAGTTTGGGTAAATCCAATCTCTACTTACCTACCTTATGACTGAAAAGAGATCAAATGCAGTCGAAGACTTCAGGAGACAAAAATATTAGATGTAGACAGGAGAGCTAAAGAGCTAAGATCGCCACATGATATGGATGTAATTTGTGCCATGGAAGCCTGCAAAGAATTGATTGGTCAGGCTCTCTGTGGTTTTGCACAGGCTTTTATGCGTGAAAGACATTTCAATAAACACTGTGCCCATGCCCTAAGCGATTACATAGACATCCTCAGAGCTATTGGAAGACAAAATTGAGAACAATGAATCATGACCCCAAACAGGCAGTGCAACAAAACTGACTGCAAACTGAACCCTGGCCTCAATTTCACCGCAACGGGCCAGTGTAACACAATTCCTGTCCAACCAGTGCATCTTACAAAAACCTATACCAGAACGCAAGAAATACTTCCATAGTTTCTGTGTTCGGACAGAGCACAGTCTGAGATGCATCATGTGTTCTGCAAGGGAGAAAGGGAGGGAATGAAATAAGCAGCCTGAGGGCACACTCAAGTATTTCTTCAGTGACTTTTGTAGACGAAGCCTTGCATCTTTTCGTTGTCCCAACACTCTAGGCAGTTTCCATCAACTAAAAAGGAAAAAAAAACAGCAGTCCACGAGGCGAACTATTTGGGCCTGTAGCTATTTCTGTTTTAACATATAATTAAAATGTTGAACAGAAGCGAATTAGAAAATAGCTAATTTATACTGTGGATGATGTGGTCCATGGTCAAATATGAAGCATATTGGTGAGTCTTATTTTCCGATGTAAAAGCTTCGTCTGCATAGCAATTCAGACTCCAAGCCTAAATATTTTAAAGAGCTATTTAATTACATATGAGAGACATTCTATACTTTTCCGTTATGGAGGCTGAAAAAGTGCCAGTGAATTTCTGCAGTGCTCTACCTTTGGAGGACTACACTTTGCACCCATGTTAGAAATGCAGCAATAGAAATTAGGAGCAGTCCTTCAAGTTTACCTCCATAATGAATTAGACTGAAAGAATATATGTTTTTAACTGCTACGCAGACATTCATAGTAGTTTTAAAAGTGGTCAAGACGTCCTGGTAACTTGGTCCAGAGCTGCTACAATGCAACTCAAACATCCAGCATAAAGCATCAAGTCATTTCTGAAAATTTGGTGTTAAGCCATGGACTTTATGTAATTTTGTTTCTTAATTACATAACAGTCTGTAGTGCGTTTGTAGTTTATACTGTTACATCATACAAATAGTGTTCATTCTAACAATTTCCTAAGTGCATATTTAAACAATTAGCCAATATATAGCCTCAAATATTATCATGTTCAATGAAAAAAAATATATTTTATACGCACTCAAATGTAAATACAATAGTAAAGCCTTAAAAATTTATTTAAGTGATACAAAACACCTAATTCGAGCCAGGTGGATGGAGCATCAATTCTAGAGTGTTTTGATTCTGTGGTTTTATATTGAAGGCTGGCAAAGTGATTAAAAAAAAGAGGTGAGACTAAACCTTCACTGAAGTAACAACAAAAAAAATTGTTTTTAGAGGAAAGCAAGGGGAGAATTAATAGGAATGCAGAAGAAGATGTGGATAGGATGGCTGACTTCTTTGTCTCAATGTATCCCTCCAAATTCATCTCTTGGGAACCCTGTTCACCAAAGACTGCACTCCCTTTCCCCCTCCCCATTTTTGTCAAACACTGACAGTGTAGGGGCAGGACAGGGAGAGACTCCAGGGAAGGAAGCTTCCAACCATATGCTATTCTATTTTCTAATACTGTATAGCAGACTTTAATGTTTCAAAATTTAACATACATATTATCATATATACATCACATGCATCATTAATATACATTATATCATCACATAAATTGCCCCTACTTGCCTCAGAATCTCTCAATGTACATTCCTTCATTTTATGAAGTTCATGCAGTTCAACATGGTCAAGTGCAAGGTTCTGCACCTGGGTTGGGGCAATCCCAGCCCCAGGTTGATGATGAGTGGATTGAGAGCAGCCCTGTGGAGAAGGACCTGGGGGTGTTGGTGGACAAAAAACTGAATAGGATCCGGCAATATGCGCTTGCAGCCCAGAAAGCCAACTGTATCCTGGGCTGCAACAAAAGAAGCGTGGCCAGCAGGTTGAGGGAGGTGATTCTTTCCCTCTGCTCCACTCTCGTGAGACCCCACCTGGACTACTGCATCCAGCTCTGGGGCCCCCAGCATAAGAAGGACATGGACGTGTCGGAGCGAGTCCAGAGGAGGGCCACGAGGATGGTCAGAGGGCTGGAGCACCTCTCCTGTGAAGACAGGCTGAGAGAGTTGGGGTTGTTCAGCCTCGAGAAGGCTCCAGGAAGACCTCATAGCAGCCTTCCAGTACCTAAAGGGGACCTACAAGAAAGCTAGAGAGGGAATTTTTACAAGGGCATGAAGTGATAGGACAAGGGGTAATGGCTTTAAACTAAAAGATGGTAAGGTTTAGATTAGACATTAGGAAGAAATTCTTCAGTATGAGGGTGGTGAGGCACTGGAACAGGCTGCCCAGAGAAGCTGTGGATGCCCCATCCCTGGAAGTGTTCAAGGCCAGGCTGGATGGGGCTTTGGGCAACCTGGTCTAGTGGGAGGTGTCCCTGTCCATGGCAGAGGTGTTGGAACTGGATGGTCTTTGAGGTCCCTTCCAACCCAAACCATTATATTATTCTATGATTCTATGTTTTCTGGGCTTTCATGCCCACTAGCATTGAGCTGTGCAATGTAAGCTGAAATTTTCTGTCTCTCATTCTCAAGGACTCTTGTATTTCTCTCCTGTGTTCATGCACCTTTTCCTGTTTTTCCTTATGGATAGTGTATTTTCCAACATTAAAAATGAAAAAATGGCAGTAGACTTCCCTCTTCTTTTCTACCCACATATTACAAAGGTAGCTTTACGTATTATGTGCCAGCTCAAATGACAGAGAATTAAAGGACTAGGTATTTTGCTTCCGGCATAAGTGAAAACTGACTTATTGTAACCTTCACTTCTTCTCCAGAAGAAAGTTAGAGAGGCCTCTGATCATATTTAAAATCCTTTTTTTGAGAAAGAGATCTGTAGTTCTCAAGCAGTGTCAAGGACGTCAGCTTACTCTAACTTAGAAGCTGAGAAGAACCATGGGACAAACAACAGCTACTGGTGACAACCCACCACCAAGCAATTAAAGTACAAATATGAGTAAAAACTGGCAAAGATGGAAATTTGGAGGACTGAGAACAGCAAGGCAGGAAATAAAAAAGGGGGGGCAAGAGATATATGGCAATACTGAGCTGTACAGCCCATAGGAGATCAACTCCAGGATTAAATGCCACAAAAGCTTCCAGAACACATTTGGTTTTGTTCTGAAAATTTGACGGGTATATGGGAATTATGAATATGAATAGATCTGTTATTGAAGCAACTGCTTATTTAAGCACAAGATCAGGACAGGCAGGAGTCAAATGCCTGCCAACAAAAAGGATATCAGCAGGTTTCTCCAGCAGGAAGAGTGTTGCAACCTTAAAAAAAAAACAAACCAAACCAAATTAAAAAAAAACCCTACCAGGGCTGAAGTGCCTGATTTTATTCTAAATAACTAAACGGGGCGGGGGGTGAGACAGGAGGACAGGGTTGTTGTGGCAGTTGGGGTTGAAAAGCAAAGCAGAGCTGTGATAGTTTTATTTTAGTTTAAGATGTGCAGTACACAGAATTGACTGAAAATAGCTAGGCAATGATGCCTGTTGCATTCTGGAGATTAGGATCAGGCAAAGGCTTTATGCTGGCTGCCAGTGTTTGAATAGCTTTGAGACACTGCAGAAGATTATGTGATTCCAGTAGACTTCCCCCCCCCACCCCCTTGGTAAAACTAGTGGGTGCTTTTAATAGATGTACAGTACAGTCAGCCTTTGTTTGAGAAAGCACTGCTTATTCTGAAATAAGCAGGATCCAGACAAAATGCTTCATCATTTCACTGCCTCCGAACAAGATATTTATTCAGGAACAGTAGGCTCCCATCTACCCACTGTTTTGAGTGAACCCAACTTGAAAGAGAAATCAGAAGCATCTAGTTGGGAGTAGAAGTTATTAGCTAAACAGCTAATGCACAGGTGATGTTAAGCAGAGTCACTCCAGGGCAAAGCACTCCCTCAAAAGCCTGTACCTGGATTCCGAGCTGTGCCCTCTGCGTGACTGCAGCCTCCAGAAAAAGTGATGAAGGAACTACTGTTTGCTCTCACTCACCTGAGCAGGATCCTCACCATGTACGAGAGGACAGTCACAAGTACTAAGGGAGCTAAGCTCATGTTTTTGGCCTGGAGGATAACCAATACCTCTTACGATGACAATCTCGGTGATGAAGAAAACTGCAAAATCCCTGCATTCACTCTGTGAGTGGTGACAACTGAATGGCTTCAGGATTCCAACCCAAAGTGGACAAAAGCACCTGGAAAACTGATATGGGACCACAACACTTACTTCACTCAAGACACACAGCACTCACCAGCTACAGAAATGACTGAATGCTGGTTTTTTTTTTTTTTTGTGGTCAAAAAATTTGAACTAGTGACTCATGAGCTCTGTATCCTACAAATCCTCCCCCCTGCAAGGAAGTTTAATCATTCTCAGCCACTCCTATCACATCTCAGTCAGTTGAAAACGCTTCAGTTTTAAAAGGAAACTTGTGATTTTCATAACATTTTCCTCTCATACTGAAGTAAGCCATTTAAATCTCTCTACTTTATTACATGCTCCAGTACACCAAGTGGTCTGTGAACATAGCGAAATGGATTAGATAAATAGAAATATTTTTGTCATGACCTAATTTAAGGATCTTAAAAGTAATATGACTACTTCAAAAACTGCAAGGCATCAAAAGGCTTAAAAATATTACCAAGACATGAGAGTGCAAGAGATCTGGCAAGTATTGATAGGGTAACATTTAACTCGAATGAGAAACAGGAGGCATTCAGAGACACATGGTTACCATTCACATCAATTTATGACTAGGGCACTTCTCTTACTGTAATACTCTTTGTACCAGCAGCCATATGCAATGGCTCTTTCTTTTATGCGCAACGTCCGTTTGTCATATTGGCAAAAATTAAATAAAGGTTTGAATTTGGAATTCACTGGCCACCAGTACAATGTAAAAGGTGAAGGTAGTGCAGCTTCTGCTCTTTGTAAAAGAAATCAACAGCACTAGGAGAGGAATCATGCAGCTTTTACAAACTTATCAGTAAGTGATGGAGGAGATGGCTAGGAAACAAAAGTATCCTTAACCCATCCTATATCCAATTAACTTTAGTCCAGTACAGTTCAAACTTCATGAGACACCTCTAAGAAAGGTGCCCAATGTTTCTATCAAACTAATGAAGGCACTACTTCCTTGATTACCTTAAAAGTTCATTTGTGCATTTGTATTAGCATTGAAATTTCATCAGCATTAGTCTCATGTAAGGGACACCTTTAATAAACCACTTCCTACCGCACAGTCAATGGTTTTCTGGTTCCTTCAGCAGAAATTTAAAATGAACAGCACAAAATACAGCCTGCAAAGCAGACACACACACACAATGCTATCTCTACTGCAGTTACCTCATTAGAGTTTACATTATCTTCTATATTACATTCCTTCTAACAGAAGCACTTAGACACCACAGCAGCCTGAGTAATAAAACCCCAAATTATAAATAGTAACAACTTTTCCTTATCAGGCAATGAGAGTTCCAGGATCCCAAATATGGTGAAGCAATTCGTAAACTGGAGAACTAATGAGTCGTAGGAAAAAATATTCTCTTATCTCCAAGCTATTTTTCCAGAGGGTTTCTGCTTCTACCTGTACAGCAAATTCACATTGTTAAGATGTGTGGGAAGAACTCCTCAGCCACACCATGTTCAGCTCAGACCTTGATTCTTGGGTGTGGTGCCTGACCTCCTCAAATCATTCTTTACTTCCTGTTTTGCCAGGTGGATGGCTCCTCCCAGAAACATTCACTTGGAGGGAAGAAAAATCCTAAGCCTAAATCCATAGGAAATACCACTGCCCCCACCCTAACCAAAGCTCATCGTGCCTCTTGCTGCTCCTATAAATTCCCCATCTGTCTGCATCCTTCTGTCATCTCCTGTACTCCATTGTTGGCTCTCTGAGGGTATCTGCACAGCCCAATACAGCACCATAAATCCCTGAATTTGTTTGCAGCATGTCTACACACATGCAATACACAACCATAACATACCCAAGGACAGCACTAGCACACTTACATTTCCAGTGTTGCAGGATGCTCGTTCAAAACTAGGTGAGGTATTTCTGCACAGCTTTGCACTGCACTATGGAGTCAGGGTGTGTAAAGAAGAAATTACCGTTCTGCTGCTTGGGTAAAGCTCCCTGTTTAGCATCACTGCTCATGAGTGAGGTCCCTGAGGCACTGCACAAATAAAAATAATAAACAGTAGCAACAGTCCCTCTTGTATATTCCTAAAAACCACAAGTACACTTAGTTGGCTGCTGAGAGACATGGTTTCCCTTTCCCTACGGTAAGAAAAAGATGCTGGCATGGCTCTCTACAATAAAACACATACAAACGAGTCCCAGCAGAACAATGTTACACAGAAGGCCATGCACGAGGGACGGAGCCCAGTCCTAAACGTATGAGAACTCCAACATGAAACACAGACAAGAAAACGACATGTTTTCATAGCTCATTGCCATTTCTTTATCTCAATGCTGCCAGATCCAAAAGCAGCAAGGCCACGGCTGCAGTTAAACCCAGACAAAAGTTTTCTCGAAGGTAAAGGTTCTTCAAGGAGAGATGGTCCGTTAAGTCAGAAACATTTTATCCTCTGAGTTGGTAAAACCTCAAAAGCAGAAGAGAATCATTACTCCAACAAAAGCAAAACATTTTAATGTAATACACTTCTTCCTCCAGCTTCCCTGACCACTGCTTCACCAATAATGTCCCTTTTCCTACATTTCTCTACCAAAAAGACTTCTTTGGAGAATAATAGCACATTTTCCAGATGGAACATCTTGTTTTGCTCCTTTGTTTGTTTGCTTAAAAAAACCCAAAGACCAACAACCCCAAAATGACAAAAAATAAAATAATTTCCACTTGGAAGAAGCATTCTTGGCAGGAAAAAAAATTAAGTACCTCACGCACACAGCAGAAAGATTGTTGGTTGTTTCACTCTGCTGGAATGCTTTATAAAATCACTTACATCCCCGTATGGAATAAAATGTCACAGCAGTTCTCAACACTTTACCTATATTTTACGAATACCTCAGTTAAGAGGTCATGTAAATTTTGCACTCAGTTCTTCAGTGTGCTTTGATCATTCATTATTATTTCTAAGGCAATTTTCAGATTATGGAGTAAAATGGATTTCATTTAAAGTACCTGGATTATCATATATACTGGAGAGCAAAGAGGAAAGCAGGGAAATAAGGTTATGTATCACGTGTAATGTTTTCAGAATTTCCTACATGAGTTACACATCTAAATTCCATGGAATTTCAATAGGACCGAGAAGCCCAATATCACCTAGATGCTGTCCCTGTGCCAATCAGGTAGGTGCCTGGAAAACCCCTGACACATTAGCTACAGACTTCTAACCAGGGCTTTACTTTATTCAAAGAAAGCACTAGCTACAGAAAATCTCTCTTGGTGTTGTAAAAGGCGTGCAAAATGTATTGGGACACAGCATTATCTAAGGCATCATGTGCTACAGACATCCCAAACGCGTGTCATGGTTAGTCTTATGTCTTACCCATTCAGCTGGGGAGTTTCACCACCACAGTTCAATTCCTGGTCAAGGCCACAAAACAGGGAAAGAAATTTTTCTGAAGTCAAGGCATTTGGAGGCTTTTAAGGGCCTATTCTTTTAATAACTACCAGTTTCATCTGAAATTAATAAGTCAAATATTAAAAAGAAATCTTCTGTCCAGCTTTCAACATTTGTGGAGACGTGTGCTTTTCTTCCACTGGCATCTGAGCAGCTGATCAGTCAGAACTTCAGGAAGCTTTGTAATGCTGCCATGTAAGACATTATCACTCCAAACCTTTAGCAGTAGCTTAAGCACACTGCAAACTGACTGCTGATAAGCCTAGTGCAGTAAAATTAGATGAGAGTCAGTATGCATCATTTGGGCAGGACAACATAAAAATTTGACACCATTTGTTAACAAACCTCTATGCTAGTGTTATGCAATTAATGCCATTCACACTTTAAAAAAAGAAAAAACAAACAAAACTCTCAAGGCTGCACAGCTTTTCCTAAACATGACTACCCCTACTTGCTCTGTTTTTATAGAGACATTCCTATTTGTATGGATGACAGTGGAGGGTTTGCAAATTAATAAGTCCTAAAAGCTCCTTTAAAGCTACATTTCACAGATTTTTAAATTCAAGTTCCGTATTAGAGGAGGGGATTAGCGTCACTGTTATACAGATTACTGCACATTAGTATAAAGACTTACAGAATTTTGAGTCAGTGCCACTGAAACAGAGCACAGTGCTGTATGGGAAACTGTTATTGCACTTATAATAGTTCTTAGTATGCTCAGAAATGCAACATACCAGAAAAAAATCTCAGACCTAATTCATTATGTTCATATATTTAAATGCACACAGCGCTTTACAATTATTTGCTCTTCCATAAACATCAGTGGTATTTTAACATTTAAGCAAAAAGTCTGCTCTGATTTATTTGCAGATTAAGTTGTATTTTTATGCTAAATGCTCAGCTACTCTTTACCCCACAGACCAAATCATGACATTTGCTCATATATGGTTATTCTTGGATGCATGGAAAGAAAAAAAAAAAAACAAGAAGTTTCTCAGTTAAAAGCTCTCTCCATCTGCCTGGAGTTTTATTAATAACTCATCACCATGGTATCACAGCATCTTAAGGAAAATAAAACAGACAGATAGTTGCTAGGCTCTCCAACCTTTAAGAATAAAAGCGAATATTTCTTGAGGAAGAGGAGGAAGAACTGTTTTGGGTCTTGTTTCATTACCACCCATGAGGGCAAGGCAAAGCCGAGGGCAAGAGATGAGCCTCATACTCTGCTCTGAACGCTGGAAGTTTTGTGGACATCACTCAAATGTGTCATTCATGACCCAATTCTCTGCACTAGTGCTTACATTAAAAAAAAAAGAAATCCAAGCTATGAAGGAACAAAATCTAAGCAAAAGGGAAGCAGAAGAAGGAATGCATTGCTTTCTTCAGTACTCCAATTTAACCCTCAGAAGGACTCTTCAGCTCCATCACTGCTGCCCCCATTCACCTTAACCTAACGCGAGCTGTTTCCCAACGTACTGAGCTCTCCCCAGGGGAAGGCCCACGCTCTACAACCAGCCATGGCACAGAGCTCCCCACACACAGAGCGTAATGGGCTTGCGCTGGAAACACAACTGAAGGAACAGCAGGAACCAGGAAATGGTTGGATGACAGGACCTCTAACCAGAGGAGTCTCAGCAGTTTCTTAGAAGTATTTTCAAAATTACTGAGTTTGAGAAGTCCAATCCTTTACCTGTAGCATGCCGGCCCTCTTCCCGTCAATACTCATAGAAAAAATGTCCCTGTACCCCTATCAGGTTTAGGCTCTAGAAGAGATGAGCAGTGTTGCACATGCCTGTAAACACTATCTGCTTCAGTATGTGAAATATGCTATAACATCACCAGACATATAATATATTGAAGCACCAAGCTGAAACGCAGTAAAACGTGGCAGACAGGGTTTGCTTGCAGTCCATGACCCCTTTCAAAAAGCAGGTACTGCAAGGTTGCTTGTGTATGTGCAAAAACACGTAGTTTGGAGACTACAAGAATGTGCTTTCTACTTACAAATAATTACAATCTCAGCTGAATTCATTCTAAGATCAAAGTGTGATGCAGTCAGAAGTCACACCTTTACTTGGTAGCTATTCCACTGAAGCACCCTGTAAACAGGAAAGCCTGACAGAACCACAATGTCTGGTGCCAGAGCGAGACACCCAGTCTTACAAGCCACCCAGTCTACCGTAAGTGATAGGCACAACGAGTTGTTACACCATTTCTTCTCCTCTCCTCCCCTTCCATTTCACCTGTTAAAATGAGAAAGCAAAGAGTTACAAAAAAAACAAATCACCATGGGATGTGGCAGATTCATCTCCAGCACCATCCCCTTAAGATCCCAGAACTCGTTATTTTCTTCTCATGTAACGTTAAGCCAGCAGAAAGATTGTGCAGCTTGAGGTGGTAGGAAAGACAAGAAGCACCAGAGAAGTGCCTTCCCTGCCAAAGGCTGGGCACACCATGAAATGTCACCAACAGCAGGCCAGCTCCAGGCTCCCAAGAGACTCTGCCACAGCTCAGCAGGTTTCCTTCTCAGAAGGACTTTCACTCCTGCATGTTGTTTACTCAGTATTTTAGGAGGAAGGAAACTGCCCTTTATCACCTCTCTCTCATACTCATGTTACTGCATACTAAAGCAGAAGCCTATCACCTCCACCAAGCATAAAATGCTGTATTTTGCTCTCTCGGGTGGCCTCATTTTAAATTTCTTACAGTTACAAGAGATGTTAAGCACTGGAGGAGATCATTCCCCTTGTCCTTCTGCTGCCTGGCTGATAAGTGCAAGCCACAACAAGCTGGAAACCCTTTTTCTTTTTGCTAGATAGTCGTAGCTCTGAGGAGGCATGATTCCTGCAACGTTAGGTTGTGTGTTACTTGGACTACTCCTTTTAGGGTGAAAATGAAACATAGGCCAAGGTAAAAATCTCTGGAAACAAACAAATGAACAAAACCACTCTGATTTACCCCCTGCCTGTCAGGCCGGGTGCATTTTGTCTCTCTCTGTATCCAGAACATATACAACTAATTCTATTTTCTAGAACTGCAATTGTTGATTGATGAGTCATCTTTCCTGTAATTTTTTTTTTTTTTTCCCAAGTGATTTTGGCATTGTTCCTTGAAATTCCTTGCTGGCTATGTAATGGAAATTTTGACCTCAAACTCTGGTTTCTTTAACATCACAGATACTGACATTATGAGTTTAGGAAGACCAAGCAGTTGAAGGCAAGATACAATGAAGAAATCTGTAGCTTAAAAAGAAAGCAAGCTGTACTAAATAAACTATCAAGTAAATATTTAGCTGTACGGCCACTAGGCTATGTTCATAATAATACAGCAACTCATCTGTCATAATTAAGAATTCATCGGGGGAGGAATGCTTCCCTCTTTCCCCTCCCAAAGTTGGTCATGTGGCCAAAGTTGTTGGCAAGTGAAAGCTGACATCTATCAAAGTTCAGTCTTTTTCTTTTAATTACTGTCTCCTCATATTAGTTTCAAAAACATATTGCAATTAGTAGTTAGAAAACAAATAGCAGAAAAACAAACCAGAAGAGAGTAGAAAGAAACCAAAAGCACCAAATCATTCACCCATGAGATGCTATTATCGCACAGGGTAGCATAACACTTTTAAAGCTGTAATCAGCAAAACGAAGGACTTTTTAGCCCCCCATTCCTACTCCATTTGGGGGCAATGTGGAAAGTACAAGTCAAAATTTCTCAGATATTCTAAGCTGAAAACACTAAGTGCAGAATTTCAAGCTCTACAGCATGTGTGACAAGAAAAATTAGGTGAGTCTTTACAGAAAGAATCAAAACTAAACACATTTATGAAGTACCCTGACTTATCTAAAATGTCATTTAATAAATAGAACAGAAACTCCTCATTCCACTCAGTCTGCCTTCAGCTAGCAAGAAAACCCCATGGTGTTCAGAAACAGATGGGTGTCCCTAGCACCTGCTAAACTAAGAAGTGGTGCATTCATGACTCACAAAGGCTAAGCATACTTGAAAGAAATTGACATTCATGCCAGTCTTTCAAATGTTAAGTGGGATTGCCAAGAGATATGGCAACAAGAACTTGAAATTATGCATTCTTGGAAAAACTCTAAACGAGATTTCTCAAATGAGAACACCATTATGGTCTCTGGTAATTCTCCATGGCTGTGCCAGAGGGCATCCCACTCCTATTTAGCCTGCACCACCAACCAGCTTTCATTAGGCCAACCAAAGGCGATGGAACATTTGGCAAGGAGCTCTGCTGCTACTCTAACCACAAAGCAGCCCACAGTTGCCTCTTCACAGACTTCAGTTAGACGCTGATCAACTCAACTGGCCAATTTAAGCCATGAAGAATGCAGCAAAGGTCTGAAACTTTGAAAAGAGTCACTGTCCTTCCCTGTCAATGTAGCATTCTTAATGGAAACTGAATACCCAAGGGTAAAGCAGCTTTGACCACATAGGCTGGGATCCACCACTGTTCTGTCGGCACCCTGGAGAGCCCAGCAGCTGCTCTGAAACTCTTGAGCGTGTTTATCCTCCGTCTGTTGCTATGATGAAGTGAGTTAATATGACTCATGCAGGTGTGATGAAAGATAAGGTTTCAAAAATATTTGTGATAAGATGCTACTGAAAATCAATGTGTAATCACATTCCCAGCTCTTGTCACAAACTTAATGAAGTTGCATTCCCCCCAAAAGATAGCATTTTGGTTACAAGGCAGGAGGACGGGACAATCAATTCATTTGTTCATTTTACCTTTCCGACCTCAGCAACCAACTAATATTCTTTCACATAGAATAATCTTCAAATCTCCATGTAGAGAAGGGTCTATGAAAAAAATAAACACCCTTCAGCTCAAAATCTATGAGATTCTACATATATTGATAGATGGCTCAGAGATGGCTGTAGATGAGTAGCCTGTGACCTAGGGTAAAATACAGAGGATTTTACCTCATACAGTCATACAGACTCCCTTACACACAACCATTGCTGGACATTGCAGAGAAATGACCAAGAGTTTTCTTCTTATATTGATTGATGCATTTTAAAGGAAAGCATTCCCAAATTCTTCCAAACCACTCTTTTCTGCTTCCTAGGCAAACTTTCACTGATTCAAATGCAAGCCATATTCTGGGGGTGTCCATTCTAGTGATGAACGTGCAAACATGATGGGCAGAATACGGGAAAAAATGCTTAGCATCTGTGTAGTTACTCGAACTGCTGGGGAAACTTGCACCAGATGTTCCTCGATGTTACCTCAGCTGCCTCCCAAACCACTATCACGTCTGTTCTCTTCCTTACTGAACACCAGCATTATTAACTGGCACCATACATAGTTTACTCCTGGGAGAAACCTTAATATATCATTTACAAGCCTGCCAGGTGCCACATCTCTATTAGAAAATGAAAAGCTCAACAAATACAACATGCTAAACTCAGTAACAGGTTATACAAATGGAATAGGAAATAAATATTCTCCTCAAGCTCCTCTCAGTCATTTGGAAAATTCAGCAAATATCAAAATAGCCTCATTTTTACACCCTAACAGTATTTCCCAGTTGATTGTGTCTGAGGCAACATTTTAAATACTTCCACTCACCTAATAAATTATGTAGCACATCTAGGGGAATATCCTGCCATCAACACAATCACTAGAATACCTGAGGTCTGTATGTACATGGAAAGAGAGAAAAATAGCTGGGACAGAGGAGGGCCTGATACTGAAAATGAGAAGATTTGGGGCATCAAAGGGAAGAGGATAGGCAGAAAGGTGCTCCTCTACCTACTGACATGTTTACGTTATGCATAAGCATACCTGATTTAGCTTGGGTAACAATCCATGAAGACACCATAGCAGAAGCTACTCAGAAAGCACTCTAATTTCAGGGCGGGGGTAGTAAAAAAAAAAATAAAAAAAAAATTGCCAGCTTTATTTTCATTCTCATCAAACCTCTTCCAAGCCCTCCATTTGAAAACCACTAACAACAGAGGTTCATGGACTGGTGGGAGGGAAAGGCCATTTCTCTCCAAGGGAGAAAAGGAGAACACGCAGCCTGGGATCCTGACTGGGACATGTCCAGGAAAAGAGTAGTTGTGCCAGATGATGGCCTGACACAGAAATGGAGAAAAGTTTGGGCAACACAATGAAGAGCATGTTTCTACTAAGATACTAGTGTTACCAAGAAAGAAAAATAAATGGGGAAAGAGCACGTTGTCAAACTATATCTTCACCTCAAATGGAAACAGCTTTCTGCTCTCACAGGACACTAACGAGAGATGACAATCCGTGCTCACTAAAGCTCACTTATTGTACTCATTCTAAATGCAAGCTTTAACTGTTTTGAGAAATCAGCTTCAAATGTCTACAGTTTAAAAAAAAAAATAAAAAAAATTTCTTAACACTTGCTATTTGGAAACTGTTCTTTCCCTCTCATGCAAGAAATTGCTTCCGAACTAATGTTGCATTTTACCCATTCTTGTAAAAACGTTCTCAACATCCTAGAAGAATTCCTTTTTAAGGAGATAAGCCACCCACAAAAAGTAACATGAAAAAAACTGTGATTGCATTATTGAATAACCTGAAAATCTCAAGTTATTTAACATACAATGAACGCAATAATCTGTCCATTATTGGAAGTGAAGATACCTTTCACAAAAACAATGACTGAAATAGCAACAGAAATCACGGTCCACCAGGGAAAATGGAAGAAAAGCCAACATTATTAAATGCATTATTAGGGAGACTAAAATCCTTCCACAAGGCCCTCCTGGTAAACCTAGTACTGAAATCATCTTCAGTTGTTCAGTTACTGAATATCCCTTCTGACTATCACTGTTGTTGTATGCAAGATTTGATTACATACAGCAACAGTGAAAGTATTGCACTGTTATCAATCAGAAGGGAAAAAAAACCACCAGCACACAAATGAAAATTTCTCACCCTAAAATTTTCTGTTCTGGAATCTGAGATATTATGCTAAGCTTACGTTTAGACATAAGCGATATATAATATTTATGTATGGCCTAAAAAGTCTGAAAGAAAATCTCATCATAAAACTGCAATCAAGTGTAGTCTAGCTCATGTGTTAACCTCAATGACCATAATACAAAAAATATATAAGGAATTAGTAACTAATTACTCCAAACTCTCTCAAGTTACCCTCCGGACTTTTTACTTTCAGCCCAAAGAATTTTTCTAGTTATTTTCCAGGTACATCACACTAGTCGTTCTATGTAATATAGGGAAAAATACAAACAAAACATCCCCAAAGCAAAAAATGTATGGTTCCAAGTTACCACTATGGTCCAGCTGATCCACTGGGTGATCTTGAGCAAACCCTTTAGCCACTTTCTCAACAAAAATGGAGAAGGCTCCAGACTCTGCGAAATGACTGTCAGACCAAAAAATGTTTACAGAGCAGCTTGCAATTATCAAACAGAGGACTCTACAAATGGAAAGTATTATGGCATATGCTATGTTCTAGCCATGATTTAAAAAACAAACAAACAAACAAAACAAAAACAAAAAAAAACCACCAACAACTAAGAGAATCTTTGAAATCATGGGTAGGCATGTATGTTCCTAAGAGAAATGAAACCCCTATTTCTTGGGTGTAGTTCTTTGATTTTCATGACATAGCTGATAAAGACTATGTCTAGAAATAAGAAAAATATATCAGAAGTTCATACATAAAGAATCACATTAAAGCTGTTCAAGTATTTCACAAACTGCAGGCACGACAAGGTTTGCAGAAAAAGGCAGCATCTTCAACTATATTTAATTTCTATAACTAACAGTCAAATTTCCAGGTACCAAAGCCCTTCTTCAGGTTTCAGTCACCTTTGCAGAGTAAGGTATAAAAGGAAAAGAAGCATTCTTCATAAAAGGGAGAGATACAGAAGGGAAAACACAACCTATATCAGGTCAGGATGCAAGCAAGCACACAAACTCTTGATTTGACAGATGGAATGAGGAGCCCTTGTATTTGATTTGGACATAAATCAAGAGATGTTGGTGTTTATTCGCAGGAAGAGGAGGTCTCTCCTTCTGGAAGAAACCCAGCAAACAGGTTTTCTGCTCGTGCTTGGGCTGGTTAGTAAGATTGGGATTAACACGCAAAGAAACCAAACACCACTCTATTTCTTAGCAATATGCTTGTTCTCTTCAAATTATTGCTCTCCATACAGAAGGCAGTATCAGAGCTTGCATTAGCTTCTTCTGCAATGTCTCAGTTCCAAGTGTCAAGACTCAGCAGCAGGGACAACAAGAGCTTTAATGCAGATGGAGGCTCAAGTTGTAAGCATGTGACTATTGATAATAGCAAATCATGTTTTATAGCATACACTGGCCAGTGTTACTGCCAATAACTAATTATGGCTGTGAGCTTCTCACCTGGCTCTGCATGAAAGAATCACATAAAACAAAGGAAGAAACATGTTCATTGATTACGAAGGCAGTGCATGAAACCAACTCAACACATATTGGTCCCAAATGCATAGCACAAGCAAAGAAAAAGACTACCATATTTCCCATAATTATTGTTCAGCAACTTTTTTTTTTTTTTTTTAAATCAGCTGTACCCTTCATTCAACATGTAAATCTAAATAGACAAGAGAACGGAAATGAGCATTTTCCCTCCACATGTGAAATTCATGATTAGTCTAAACAATTAAAAGCATCAGAGTGCCTAACACCCATTGGTTTCTCCAAGCATTCATCCATACTGCACGTCTGGCAATAGTTTCAAAGAAAATCTGGATTAAATAACATGATTCAGATGTGAAAAGACTGACAATAAACAGAATTTTAGTACTGCTCAGTCATAAAAACAGCAAGCTTTAGTACTGCATGTCCACACTAGGAATAATGAAGCTGTTTCTTCCGAGAACATGCTGGGTGTTTAACCTGTGTGCCCCACAACAAAAACTAGGGGAAATTTGTTTTTCTGATTTCCCTTGTTCCATCAGCATTTAAAACTACTTAAAGCAGCCATACATTATAAAGTATAACTAAAATCATACAAAATGACTTTTTAAAATTATTGACTTTTTTCAACTTTAATAAAGCCATTTTATGGTGTTCTTTTTTAAAAAAATGCTCACAGAAGAAGTACAAACAAAGCCACTAAAGGCTTTTCTCAAAGACTGGCTAAGTGCATCAGATGTCCTCCAATCGATGCAAAAGCCATTCACAGCCAGCATGTCCTGATCCTAACACAAATCATAGGCCTAACTTTGCTGCAGCAGCAGATCCAGGGCTGTGGGAAGAAAACATGAGGCACAGTAACCTCTTCCACATTTTGTAAGGGCCTTCCTTATTTCTCTTCAAATCCCTACAGGAAAGGGTCTCTTGGTAGTTCCCATAAGAACTAATCTTTTCTATAAAATGGATAAAAGAACAAACTAATTGGTCTCACCACATTTCTGGAGCTTTCTAGGCTATGGTGGACAGATGAACTCCTCCTGCTGTGAAAGAAACTTCTCATATGCAAGTACATATCACAACAAGCCACTAGCAGATGGCGATTATAACATGTATGAGGGAGGCTTGTGTGTGCTTAGTCACACTGTTCACAAGAAAAGGCAGATTACTATGGATATGCTGCCACAAAGATGAACAATTTTTATCAAAACCAAAATTCAAAGCTGAAAATAGATTTCAGAATAGAATTTGAGCAGAACATTGCTGAAAACAGCACGATGTGGCAAAGAGAGTGTGACTGCATGCCTCGTTCCTATGATTTTTCTGTGACTAATGGCTACAGCTGGAGACAAGATACAACCCTAGACGGACATCGGTCTGATACAGCGCAGCTGTTCCTCAGTGCTTAGGAGAAGTCAGATACAAATATGTGATAGCCTTTCTTAGACAGTTTAATCATGTTACTGATGGTGTGATCTTCTCATTACTTAATTATTTAATAGCAGTTCTTTTATTGTTAATGGATGTGGTTTATGCAAATCTTATCCGCTACAGATACAGATTTATAAATTACTCTAAATTACAGTGCTGTAATTGGACAGTGTTGACATGAAACTTGAGTAGTTTAGGAATTTCCAGAGGCACGATGCCTGGAGCCAAAGTTTAATTCCAGCTCTGAAGCAGATTCCCCCTGCACCTTTAGGCTAGTCATCTCTGTTTCCTCCTCTCTAAACTTGCCTCCCAAGATGGTGTTAGAGGTTTAATTAATGGATGTGAACCATCTTAGCATTGCCTCCTGAATTCAAGATATAACCAATAATAAGCCAAAGTTTTACTCAAGAAAAACTAGTTACATTTGAGGAAAAGCAAGCCTTCCACTATGCCACTCAGAAGCAGTCTTGCAAAACACCAAAGTCAAAGCTGTGCTATTTTTAATTTCTGCCAACAACTGCAGTAGTCCGCCTTTAAATGCGTAGCCACTTATTCTGTTGAGCTTTTATACAGCCTGCACACTGACCTATGGCACTGTGGCTTCTCTGCTAACCACGCTCAAGTCAGCAAGCTAAGACCCAGCAGTCAGAAGCTAGCCTGTGTGTGCTTGCCTTCTCAACCTCCAGATGCAGAGCAGGCACCACCACTGGCTGCAGCCATGTCTCCCCTTTCCCACCCACCACCACCACAGGAAAGGTGAACACTCCTCAAGCTAGCTGAACTGCTGGCATGATCACTGACTAATCTTCCAAGTACAACACGTTACTACAGATGAACTCCTTCAGCTTTTTTGGTTGAGCCCGCTCACTCTGGTCAAACCAGGCAAGAGAACAACTGCAGCTGAGAAAGTGGGAATGAGGGGGTGGAGGAATGCCTGAAGAGATGCATGGTAAGTTCTTGTATGTGACCACCACACCATTAATCAATGCCAAAGAACTTGTTCAAATTATCCAGCTGCCAGATGTGTCCTTCCCCGTGCCTTCTTGTTACTCTTCGTACCAGATTTAACCACCTCCATATCTCTGGTCAAGAACTGTACAATGTAGTTCCAGTTGTTTTTTTGGCATCAATATCAAGAAGATATCTTTAGGATCATGTTATTGAAGCAACTCTTTTTTACATGACAATAAACAGTTTTACATTGTAGAGCAAAAGGAAAAGGAAGCTACTGAAGTACTATAACTGGAAAATGCCATTGCTTTCCAGTTGGTGACCTCCTAGCAACTCCAGGACTCAGGACAGGCATGTTCCTTTCCACCTCCCCGTTTAGTTCCTCATGACAGTCATCACTTTCCTATCTTGTCTGGCCAGCAGGATCACTTCATTCTACACTGCAGGCCACAGATCCTCACTGAGCAATTTCAAACTTTTAACTTCTCTCTGAGTTGTGAGACAGCTTGTGGATGAATGTCCAGCCTGAATGACAACACAGTGATGAAGAATCTGTTATGCTTCTCAGATGCAAACTGTTCCTGTAAGTTCCAAGACCGGTTTCAGCAAGTAAATGTCATGTAAAGAGCTGCCAGAAAAAAAAATAATTAAACCTACATCAGTCATTTATTACACAGAAAAGAATTAAACTGCTGTCAGTCATACGTTTCTGAAGGTCTGCTTCTGTTTCAGTAGCAAGTATACTGCCAGATCCATTAAAGAAAATGAGGACAAAACCAATGCATGTGCATGCATGCGTGCAGACGCGCACAGTGTATGATAGTCAGTCAGTCCACTGAAATCTCATGGCAAGATCCATTTCAACTACCAGCTAATTACCATGCTGCAAAAGAGATTATATTCAGATTTTGTGATTGATATGAAAAAAGACATGTATGTGTTGTTAATGCAAGACAAAACATGAACAGCTCATCTTCAAATTATCTGAGATCTACCACTTAGCTTCATTTCATCAAACCTAAACAAGACAGGTGGTCTGCTCATCCCCAAAAGCTGGCTGTTCTCAGAGATTTCAGCCACTGTGAAAAGTTTCTCATAGGGTTACAATCAACAAGAAATGGAAACTCGCTGAATGTTACACTACATAAAATTTCTGTTGAGATTATGTTACAATTAAGACACTACAGGCACCCTGTTACTGACTGCAAACTGGAGAGTTGAATACTCAAAGGATTAAAGGCTTTCGTCTTATTCTAAATGGTTAAATGTTTTCAGTTAGCAACTTTGCCAGATCAAAACAGGCAAATTAATATGTATTTTTTAAACTGAGCTCAGACATCAAATCTTTCCACTACACATACCATTTTTTAGCAAACTCGCACATACTTTCCACCCATTTACTTTCACTGGCACCAAGCATGGAGAGAGCACGAACTCCTTTCCCCTTTCCCCTCCAAGCAGCCTTCTCGCCAACCATCATTAGCTACACTGTAACTAGTTATAGGCAGACTAAAAGCAGTTACGCATTTAAAAACAATGTTAGTCAACAACTGATTATATTAAAAATGTGATACTCATTTGAGAGTACCCTTAAAAACAACAACAACAGCAAAACTAAGAAATCCCATGGCTGTTTATGAGTCTTTTAAGCTGCAATCCAGTTTATATACACAATTTATAGCATAGAAACTGAGTCAGCTGTTATGTAATCAAGGCTCCTCCTGAGAAGTTCAGCTTCACAATGACTCCAAGTGCATTATTCTCCACCTACACGAGCCTGAAATGCTGCAATCATTACCAGGGGCAGCTTGGGACACCAGGTGTCCCCTCTGAAAACCACAGGAAGACATTTTCACCTTCCCCTCCTGCTCAGAAATGCTCTTTATGGCTCTGGTAGAAAATGGAGCCTGTCCTCTGCCACAGCTAATGCCTCCCAGATAAAATTCCCACCCCATGGCATCTATGGGTAATCAAGAGCCTCCAGCTGAAGTTTGCCAACTCACTCCATCCTAGCCAAAAGTTGCCGTGACACCTCTACAGAAAGACTCTTCCTGTGCTGGTCTCTTTTCACTATGCCAGAAGAGGTTGGAAGGACAGACTAGACCCGGACCTCACTTTCAGTCCTCCGTTCCTCCATATCCTGCTGGATGTTGTCCCTTTGCCTGCAGCACTAGATCAGGGATGCTAGCAGGAAGGGATGCTGCTCACTTCTGCAGAAGTGAGACCTCCCTTGTACAGAAATGCAGAAACCCTCCTGTGTAAAGCCTTCCCTTTGCATTTGGAACGCACATGGGTTTAACTAAAGGCAAATTTCCCTACTCAAATGGGAAACAAGCAGAAAACGCAACACACATGAGTAAAGCCTCACGTGTGTGAGAGTTCCTGTTCCTAGCAAATAGTTATTACCTGCAGTAACAGGTAGTGCAGATCCTCCTTTATTTTTCCCCCTATCTTCAATCACAGCATCAAAAGAAAACTAAGACCTTTTAAAGACATAAATGAAGCATTTCTGCTCTGGCATGGCATCAACATCTGGACACCTGGCAAAACACAGTTCAATACTGACTGTACCTATTTCTCAACTCCTCTGACAGCAAGCATGAATATTCTTGCCTTTCTTCTTATTTACCAACAACATTTAAAGCTAAGAGTGTTCAGAAGTCCATTTCAATGGTTTTTATTCTGGTTACATTGCAGCAAAACGCTTTGATCTGGGGGAGGGAGGAGGAGGGGAGCAGAGAATATCTTAAGTTCACAATGCCAAAAGCCAAGATGCACAAAACTGAAACATTCCAAAGTTAAAAATAATCATATTGAAACTGCAAGAGCAGAGCTGTAATTTTGAGCGGTACAGCATGACATCATGGTTTATATGGGGCCAGCTCAATAAATCAAACTGTGCCTAATTAGAGATCCTACTGCAAATCTACATTATTTGGACAAATAATTAAAACAGGACAGTCCGTAACACAAGCCAGATATGTTTACTAAAACATGTTCTTTTCAAACTTTTAGCTTCACTACTGCTTACAAAGCTTTCACATTTAGCAAATTATAGACCCCTAAGCTTTTATTTTAGTCTGACTTCACTTTCAAGGAATTCTTCAATTAACTTTACATTGCTTTAAGCTCTTCATCCAATGAGAAAACAATCTGTGGTTTCTTACTTCTTCCAGTGCCAATGGCTGCCCTCCATGTTTGACTTGCAGACTTACTGTCTTTTTAGAGCCAGGTTCTGTTTGTCTAAAACCAGCTAGTTGTCATAGCATCTTGACAAGTCTTCTGTAAAAGGAGAACAAAACTTCGTGGTGGGTAAACTGCTAAGAGTAATGAAGATTGTTCTCGCAATCTCAACAGACAAGTGCCAAATTTAAGGAACACATAGAAACAAACCCAAAGCTGAAAGCCCTGACTAGCTAAGTTGCCCTTCTTTCACACCCCACGTTTTTAATTCTCCAATTTCTGCTTTTCACCTCTCAGTTGTTTTCTAAAATTTGTGCTTCTTCTCAAACCTAAAAGCTAGAACATGCTCAAACATTTAAAGCTGAAAAAACCCAGCACTATCATACATAATAATATGTAGATGATCAGGACTCCTCCGTAACTGTTAGAAATACTGTGGAGACTTTAACTATCAGTTACTGTGTAGATAATGTTAAATCGAGAGCCAAAGATTTAATAAAAAGCATGAGCTGAACAAAAGGGATGGGATTCTTTGCTAAACTGCACATTTTTCCTCCTACAGCTTAAGAGGTTTGTATGTAATTTTTTAGTCTTGGATTAAAGAAGGGGGGGAGAGCGGAGAACTCTCCTTCCTCTTCCTTCTGACACTTGACATGCTAACTGGAGCAACACATGAAGGACTATAAGAACTGTTCAGACAGTGACAGAAGAGCAAAATGCTTGACAATCAGCAAAATAGGGCTGTATATAACACAAGATGTGTCTATTGGTTCAGTACATTCTGTCCAAATAATTTTCTTCTATATAATGTTAACCAAGCACAGACATGGAGAGGGCATCATTCGCTTCTTACGTAGATTTTAGACAAAATAATCTGTAAGATTTTAAACCAATTAAAACACATTAAATATCACGTGTAGCGCATAGCAATGTTTTTAAAGACACAGCAAACGCACCTCCCCCTCAACCACAGCCACCATGATCAGCATGTACTTAAACAGGAATGCATCTTTCAGATCTCCATTTGAATTCATTGTAACAATAAAAATGCTTGTAAATTAAAAATGATTTTTTAAATTTAAGACTCTTTATGGATGGAAATATTATGACCGACCTCTTTAATGTGAGCATCTGGAACCACAGCCATTTGAATTCCCCTACATTCTCAGTGTGTAGCAACATTTTTTTTTTTTTTTTCAGGGAAAAAAATATCTGTGTAACAACTATTTGTACATACTTCTGAAAGCAACAGTGAAAATTAAAAAAACAGCCTTCCCAAGGAAGTATCTATTTTTGCACTTTTAAAGCACTATACTTACGGAACTAAATATTTCAGTTCTCTTGTGTAAACTTGTACAGATTGTTTGCTATTGATCTTTTGAGTCATATTTTGGCAGTAAACTGGTATCTTTCTAGAAAATATAAGGACTACAGACGAAGTGATGTAATCCACATCTATATTTAACTCATTTTTACTTTTTTGTTTTGTTTTTAAAGAATAAAACTCTGGAAAGGATAAGAAAATCAGACTGAAAATAAAACAACAAAAAAGAATACATGCAGTTATTTACATTTCAGAATAAATAATCTGGACTTCATACTTCAATTTTATTCTCAGATTATGAGCCTCGTGATCATGAAAATCTTCAGAAGAAACGGATTGTTTGTTTGTAGGAACATGGATCTTTTAAGTAACAGGACAGAACTCACATGAAAGAAAGCAATGTTGATACCTGCATGCAAGAGACAGGGCTATAGACTTCCTTCCTTTTCAACTGAATGACTTAGTGACTCCATAAAACCAGGGCAAAAACTCCTTCGAAGGTAGTGAGACCTATGGTTTCCTCAGACCTGATTCTTCTCTCCTCCCTGCCCCCAAGCTACGATCTACTAAAAAATAAAAATAAAAAATGTGGAGGGGAGGAATAAAATAGCACTGCAGCAAGACCATCCCTATGGCCTAGGCTTGCGCTGTGTGTGCAGTATACATACATGCACTACATGCTGATGCAAAATTCCTCCTCTATGTTTCTATGGCCCAAAGCAGGTGCCACAATGTCAGGGTTTCTGGTCCTTTGTGGAGTACATAACATTGCATGACATTTTCGACAGAAGCAGTAATAGCCTATGGATTATTGCAGCTGACAGAGAGAAACATGCAATACTCTTGATTGGTAATTAAAGCTTTGCTCTGCTTCAAAGTCTCAAATGTGATAAATCTTTAACCAACAAAAGAGATTCACAGGAAAGGAAAAGACTGAATGAGTCAGAGAGTAAGAACACACGAGCAAGAGCACAAGAGTGCATGTGCAGGAGACGGAATACATGCGTTTCCCTCCTTCCTCCCATAAACTCACAATCACTACCTAAGGGCTCAAATCTCTTCAAAGTCTGGTTACCCTTAAAAGAAGAACACGGTCAGGCCAATGGGTAGAGAACACCTTGCAGGATCATACCCTTTAACTCTCAAGTCAGTTTTTTCTTACTTTGCTGAAGCAGGGACTCACTGGTGCAGCTTTTTCACACCTTCCCCTTATTCCTCCGCATGCCACCTATGTTACCGCCTCCCTACCCTCTCCTCCTTGTCCCATTGCCTCCCACCTCTTCCTCCTTGAGGACAGACACCATGCGCACGCTTCTGGGCAACTACGAGCTCTGCCTCTTGGCAGAAACCATCTCACACTGCAGAGTTCACTTTAGAACATCACTTACTGCCTATCAGATGGAATGGCAACGAGAAAGCATATTTAAGCCTTGAGAAATTCAAAATTCACACAGCTTGTACCAACTTTATTAATGGCTAAATGTAAATGACCCAGGTAAAATCTGTTTCAATAATAAGCGAGAGATTTTGGCCCTGCATTATAGGAATGATCAGACTAGATGACTGTAGAGGGCCCTTCTCTATTTTACTTGTGACAATACAGATGCTAGCAAACTTTAAAGATTAGGAGGCCTTATTTCCCAGTATGAATTACACAAGTTCTTGTATTAGTTTCAGTCTTCTAAAAACACACAAAACCCAAAGGAATTTGTGCACACAGCAGCCCAGAGCTTCCCTTTAGATACTGTCCAAATGATACAGTTTTGACCAAGGAGATAGCAATACCTCTGTTTCCATTAATTCTCTATTAAGAATCACAGGATTCAAAATGTTGATTTCCAGCATTACCTCATGCCTGGGCCTCTCACTGATTAATTAAAACTGTATACGTAGAGGAAAAAGAACAAAAAAACGGAACAGCAACACTATGAACCAACAGTGTCCCTGATAAAAGAAATGGACTGCTGTTCTCAACCCGTTTCCATAGGTTGATTGTGAATTGTAACCAGACAAGATCTCCTTTTTCAAGTTTCCAGCAACTGGCAAACATGTCTAATTCACAGGAAGTCATATTTATAGTTGCATTACTCTCCACAATATACCAATTCTCTTGTAATCAGAAGTTGTCTCTAGGCCTGCTAAAAGAAAGACCTTTTTCCTTGGAATTGCAGCTTCTTAACAGGAAGCTTCTAAATCTACAGTTAGTAGTGGCTGTGGAGGGAAAAACTAAGTACAGTACAGACCTTGTAGCACTACTAGACGGTAAAGACATATCAGACTTGAGTTTTAAAAAAAACAACTCTGGAATCCTGGTATTACAACTCCTGTTAATTACTTTGTTGAATCATGATTTAAGTTACAGTATGTGTTTAACTTATCTACTTGATATGTTTCTTTTGTTATCTAGCTTTAAATTCTTTTGGGGTTTAGACAGATAAAGAAATTACTACTACATAAGCTTAGGAAGAAACTTGGGCAGGGCCTCTGATAATGCAGATATTCAACAGAAAACCTGAAGCTCTGCTTCACTAGAGAAAAATCTATTTCAAGCTTCTTCAAAGTACTGCAGGCGACAGTCAGGAACTTGCTTGTGTGTTTGTACTGTCACCTGGCACACAGGAAATTATTAAGTAAAAACCCAAACACCTATTTGAAATTTTTAAATTCTCTTCCAGCAACCATATCAGAGTATTTAAAAGGGCACAGCACTTCGCCAGGGATTTTTTTTCTCCCCTTCCCAGCCCCGGTTCCGCTCCCCCCCCTCCCCGACTTTAATACAGAAAAAGATAATAACTTTAATAAAGGAAGGTAGAAAAAGAGACTAGTACTTTACCAAAGGAGAATTTCTTTGAAAGCAAAAATCACTGCAAAAGTTTTTCTTACCTAGAATTGAAAGAAAAAAAAAAGTGAAAAAAAAGATTAAGAATCATCACTTGGAACGCTGCACCTTTACAACACAAAGAATTCCAGAACAATATTTTACAGACATCATGACAGCTGTGGAACAAATCAAAAGAAAACAAGCTACACCAGAACAGGAAATTGCAATTTCTTTGAAACAATAATTAACCTTAAGAAGGAAAGCACTACTAATGTAAACAAACAAGTAATAAAGGAAACTGTTTTACCACAGGGAAACCTGTCTTAAAGCAGTGGAATAAGGGAATAGAAAAGGAGTTTGCCTGAAGAGATGAGTTTCTAAAGAAAATCTAAGCAATTCTGCAATAAGAATCATGCACACAAAGCCATCAAATAGGCCATTTTCAAAGTTGGAAAGAGGAGGCTAGACCACCAGAAATTCAGTAGCTTTTAAATTGGACTTAAATCTAAAGTGAATGCAATCTTATACTGCTGGCATTGATACATCATCGGGAGGAGTCTGAACGATCTCTCGTCCTTGCTAAGAGGTTGAATTGCTTTTATAATCATAGCTTTTGATGCCCAATAATTGTCATTTTAAATAACTATAGCTAAACTAAGCATCTTGACGATTATTTCATCATCTTAAAAAATGGGAATCAGAAATGGGAAAATATGAAAAATCAGAAGCCTGAACATTTTTCTATCAGAACAAGACAATTTCAATTTTTTTGTTATGATAAACGCATGCAAAATTAAAAAAGAGACCTGCTTTCAGAGTTTAAAATCATTACTTATTACATAGAAACTCATTCTGAAACCTGAAGTATTAATTTTTGCTTTCTTTTATTGCCTGTGGTTCTTAAATAGCTGCAAGTGAGCAGTAACCCTCCTGTATTTATTGATATTCCAGTTGGAGAAAAGAAGTTCATAGGGGTATAAGAAAGCTGTGACTAAAATAAATACTAAAAACGGAAACAATTTTTATCTCAGATGTTCTTAAGTCAACTATGTGCAAATAACAGCATTTCAGACACTGTCCTTATTTGTTCTTGTTTATTACACTGGTCCCCTTTGTGGTTTCTAGTATTTGGCAACAATAACATACACAGAAAAGCTAGCAACACAACAAAAGTTTAGCAAAGGCAACCATAAGTTGATTATTAAAAAAAAAAAAAAAAAACCAAAACCATAAGGCACAATACAGCAAGCAGCTCTGTGAACAGTGGAACTAATGTGGTTTGGCTTCCTGCAAACTTGTGTCCTACAGGGACGTGAAAAATCTTATTTAGGCTCTCAAGCTCACACTGTAGATTTCTGTTCAGTGGAGCACTACGATCTCTCTCTTCTACCTGGAAAGCCATTGCCATGAAATTCATTGACACTGATCATCAAAATCTTTATTTCTCAACTGGTCCAGAAGTCACTAGGGATGACTGGCATACAGACAGATAGATAAAAGCCTTTCTTCCCTCAAAGAGCAAGGTAATGAGAGAAGTATCAGATCCATTACTGAATCCTTTTATTCAGTTTTTACAAAGTGGTATTTAAGTAAGAAAAAGCACTTTACAACTCTCTGAAGCATCTTAACACTATTAGCAGTGTTAAGATTTGTGACTTCATGTCATCTTTCACAAACGATTATGAGGATAACTGCAAGAGAAAAATCTTTATAAGATGCTAAAATAGATCCACACTCAGCAGATCCCAATACTTACCTACAAGGAGATTTTGGTAAAGAAGGAAATGGAAAATATTTGTTATGGAGTTCTGAAACACAAATACGCCCCCCTCTGCCGCATCACCATCACAAAGTGAGTTTTTCCTCTCTCTCCTAAGGGATTTGGGAAATGGAAATTTCCAAAGCAAGACAAATGGCAAAAAATAACATGTACAAATTAAGAATGTCACAGAGTTACACTCAGGAAGCCTAAGAGATTATCTTTGGAAACACCTTCTAAATGGAAAAATGGTAGCAGCAGCTATCGTGAGAGATGAGGGAAAGACAGGCCTATCTAAAAACAAGAACATTCTCCCAATTCTCAGGAGGAAACTTAGAAAAAGAACGAAAGATGCTACAGTCAGGAAGATTGCTGATGGTTAAATGACGCACTTTTCTCACGCTGTTAAAAGAGCAAGAGTGCATTTAGAAATCCCTTGCGTTACCCTGCAGCTGTCTACCTCCTATTTGAGTTCACCAAGGGCTCCAGGGGAGCCGAGTAATAACCAGGAAAGCTCAAACAGCCAGTAGCAACCTGCAAAGGGGTGTTTTAAGGTACAGGAAGACCACCAGCAAACCTGCAACAAAGGCTGACGTTCTGAGAAAGACCTAGCAGATGTCTCAAAAGAATTTCAAGAAATCCCAAGGCAGAGACCATGCCTGGGCCGTCCTCAAAACCAAGAGGGAACCAAAGGAAAGCCTCAGGGTATGGACCTCTACACTGCTCTTCCACTGAGTCACCAGCATGAACCATCTCTCTTTGGCATGGTGAGGCCTACATCGACCATCATGCCTACCCCTCGAGATCATGATTCTCTTCAATTCCCTTGTTCTATTCCTTGTTTCTTTTTAACCCTGAGACACTCCATAGGCTTCTAGTGTGTTGTAATGAGAGATTTCTCTAACGATAAATGGATACCAAAAATGTGCAAAACCCGTAAGCAGATTCAAAGAAGCACTGTCGTGCATTATCTCTCAAAGACAAGGTGTCAACACCCAGTTTAAGAAGCTTTCTGTAGGTGTCCCATGGTCCCATTTATGGACCATTATGGACATAGAATCATCAAGGATGGAAAAGACCTTCAAGATCACCAAGTTCAACCATCAACCTGACCTACCGAGTCCTGTCACAAAACCATGTCCCTTAGTGCCATGTCCACACCTCTCAAATACGTCCAGGGATGGGGATGTTCCAATGCTTGAACCAAAGTAACTTTTGCATCAGAAAAGGTCACAGGAAGAAAGCCATACAGAAGAAAGATAAAAAACTAAATCTTTACTGTTTTGGAGACTTCACAGTGCTTTTTCTGAATATGTAGGACTCTAATCTTGGCCCATTTATACATGTTGATCTCTGGCAAAATATAAGATAAAAACTACTGAGATACCAAAAAGAAAACACAAAGCATTTGGAGAAAGCTACCTAGTTGCACACCAAAATAAACCTCAGGTAATTTGGAAAAACACCCTACGATGTTGACGAGCACTGTTATCAGGCAAGCTGCCTGAATCTTGACAGGATACTATGAATGCCAAACAAAGAAAAGCACGTGCAAAAGGCCCATAAATCCTGATGTAAATCTAGAGTTAGGTAATCCAATAAATAAGAAAGAACTATAGGTTCTGGCCTTTTAACTGACTTAGTTATTTTGGCTTGGCACACTTGTTACCAGGTTACCTGAGCCAGGGCCCTGTTGGTCACATCTGCTTCCTGCTTTTTGGGCCCTTCCGCAATCAGAACTTCCACTGACCTGGGGCTGGACCCAGCCCAGCAGCCAGACAGAGATCCCTCCCCGCAGCTGGGCTGCTACTTCAAGCAGCGAAAAGCTTGACATTAACTGCAGCGCAGGCAACCTCCTGCCTTGTAAACTCGTGGGAGAAGTAAGGGTAAAGGTTTTACATAAGTTGTTTAAGGACAGTTTCTCCCCGCCCCTTCTACTTCATTCAGCATATTTCAATTCTGAAAAACAAACTTCTAAACCTCATTTGGTTCATCTTCTAGTTGAAAGAGCAAAAGAAGAGAGGTTTAGATGAAAAGATACAAATCAGTTCTACAGCCAAGGCACTGGCTATTTAGCAAGAAGAAAACAAAACCCAGAAATACCATTTCACTGATCAGGCTGAACTATAGATTCTAGATATACAGCTTACATAAAGGCACATGTCAAACAACGTGCTTAATTTTTTCTTCAACACTGACTCACTGCATAAAATCTGCACTATTCTTACATGTAAATAGTTCCTTCAAAATCAGCAAAACAAAGTACAGACAACTTTAAGCTGGACATGAACTTTTGCCATCCCCACTCAGGCATCTACGTAATTACAATCATTAACTTTATTAGCATATACTCCAATGTACACAAAGTGTACTGCATGTTGCATTAGAGAACTGAGATTTTCTTACTTTTATTTGCAAAATGTTTATGTTAAGAATTTACTCATCTGGTCCACCTTCTGCAACCAGCAGATTATTGGATAAGTTTTTTTTCCTTTAAGATATGTTTGTAAAATGTATCTGTAAACACACATAAAATTTTGTCTCTGGCATCAATACGGCCTTTCTTAGAAGTAGTTGAGAGCTATGCCTTATAGAAATAAGTTTTTTTTTTTTCTGCTAATTGTTCACTTCCACCATTCTTCATCTCTCAAGTGAATGTTATTTCCAAGAAATGTCACTTATCTAAGTATCAAGGTTGTTTACATTCTACACAAATGTTATGCTCTCAGGCTTTCATTTTTGAAAATATCAGAAAGTAGGGGGGATGATGCTGTGCTTGTAAAAACATTCTTTATTAACAGATTGAATCTCATGGCATTTTAGGTTTCCCACAAGACATTTTTCTGTCTATCATTTTAGAACTTTTTCCCACACATCGTGTTCCTGATATAGGCTTTGGCAGGTTAAGAGATATGCGCTGGCTGGAAAAGGATAGCTTGCTTTCAGCATACCCTTTTACTGTTAAATGTTAAGCACTTGCACAAGATAATTCTGACTGAGCAGTGCATACACAGAAAAGCAGACAGTTTTAGTTAAGGAAAGCTAAAGTCCTGAAGAATGCGAAAGACTTCATGACAGTTTTGCAGAGAAAAAAAACTAATCTTGAAAAATAATCAGCATTTTTTGCAAATTCTACATTGTCTTCATGCTGATCCCTTAAGAGACACTTGAGAGTATGCGACAGCACACTTTCCAGCAAATTTAGTAGAAGACTAATGCAGACACTCTACGAGGAACATAGTTGAAGAAAACATACACAGTAGTACAAATACTGAACTTCATGTACAAAAGAGGTGTGATTCCTCTAGTTGTCTAGCCCACAGTAAGGGAATTTCAAAGACTTGGAAGCGTATCAGAGAACACGCTCATGTCTTCTTGATCAGTAAGATTAGTTTCCCTACTACTCTGTCAAGGAATCAAGAGCTGGAACGAATGTGACCAGAACAGTTTTACCTGCAGTTAGAAGAAGTTTCCAAAGCTGGAGGCAGCAATACAAACTTGCCATTTGTATTTTTTAAGTTCATATACATGCGTATGCCCAAGAAGACACAGGATGAGTTACTGACAGCAGCCAACTCACGGTCCTGCTGCAGAGCTTACTAATGCCATAACACTACCATTGCTAAACCCATGAATGTGAAAAAAGACTCAGCATTGATAAAATCAGAATTCACGTAAGGACAGAGAAAAATTCTAAAGCTGCTTGGACCACAGATATCTAATGTTGCTTTTCATTTAGCATTACGGTCAGCTATCTGTAAAAAGTGCGTTTAATGTTTCATAAACCTAGAGTTTAAAACAAAAGTGCTTCTAATCAGATCTGGCAGAAAAGGGAGAAATGCATACATAGAATGAGGTAAGTGTGATCTTGCCCAGCTGAAGAACAGGGAATGGCAGGGCTTCAGGCCATGACTCACACAGACACTAAACAGTAGAGAGCGAGAGATAATTCTCAGGTAAACTTTGCCTGAGCCACTACGTCATCCCCCTCTACCCTTCCTGCATTAATCATGTCATTAACAACCTGATGCAAGCCGAGAAGAATGTCTGATTTACAGGGAGCAGAGCGATGCTAACAGAATAAACACGTTGGCGGTCAAAAAAGGAAAGACCAACCCAAATTTCATTTTAGCTCTAACCACACCCTAGAAGAACATGAAAATTAGGAAAAAGAAAAACCCAAAACAAAAAAGTTATCTTCCCACAGCAAGATTGCGTACTTGGTTAAAAGTTCCAGACGAACCAGTTATTGAGAGTACAAATACAAAGGACATGCAAGAGCACACGGAGAGAGAACCAGCCTCAACATGCCCCCAAACAAGGCAAAGAAAAAGAAAAAAAAAAAACAAGCTTTCTTTTGAAGTTTTCATCACAGTTACATAATTTCCACATTAGTCTAAATGTTTTTGAACATCCTTTATAGCATACAGTTCTGAATCAATTTACAGTGAGTACAAAGTGTACTGCTAGGAAAGATTCGTGTCCTGGTCAGGTATTTTGGTTACTCCACTAAAACAAGAAGGACGGGAAGTACTAGGGCAAGAAAAAAAGGAAAAGTTCCAGATGTTCTTCTTAAATTATTACTCACTCTGGATTGATAGCAGCCACTTTAATAAACATGACTTTGGTTTTAAATACTGTACTTGGCTATTTCAACTTAAAACATCTCAAAAACGTAATCGTCATTTGAAGGAACTACAGATTACTTCCATTCACTCTGAAGCAAATAAAAAACTCTACAGGTTACTTTAAAAGTGGAAGAAATTATCCTTAGGTTTCTTGAGAGCATCCACAGCAAGCATGTTTGGTGAAGTCTATCTAAGCGAATGGAAACCCCAGTGCTTATGGGGTTTTGTTCAGGTTCTCATGACTTCATCTGCTTCTAAGTCTTCCTAAGTAGGCTGCCTATTTTCTTACCGTTTCCTTCCCAAAGAACACTCCCTCCTCTCTCACTTTCCTCTCATTTTATCTCAGTGTCGAACCTGTGAGTTGCTAAATTGATTTTAGCTTCATGACTTTAAACCATAGGGTTGCAGATCTACTTTTCATCAAAAAGCAAAGCTCTGGAAATAGAAAAGCAGAGTCGAGAAATAAACTGTTTTATCTCCTTAGTCTTTGACCCACTACAACGGCTGCATGGGAGCTACTGATAACTACACACGTCACCTCAGTTCAGAATAGATAATTTTGTTCTTACTGATTATTCATGGCATCCCTTTCTCAATATTAAAAGTAATATACAAAATACTACTAACTTTATAGCTCAAATATTAAGACAATACATCAAAGTGTTAGTGGAATATGAGATAGCAACAAGGATAGCAACAAGGAAAATACAACAGCCTAACACTGATTTGGAAAGCTTCTCTTCTGTGCCATGACTGTAGGACTCAATCTCTCATTAAAAGCGAAATCAAGATGTTTTGAATGTTTTCTCAACATACATAAATAGGCATGCCCCTTTCCCAGCTGCTTGCTTTGAAGTCAACATTAAGTTGAGACAACCAAGAAACTGTTTTGTCCCTGATAGCTGTTCAATGTCATGTGCAGAAAAATCTCAAATCTGAAATAGGCAGTCATCTGTTTTATAACTATTCTCTTTCTCATCAGTTTTTGAAGGTCAGCTAAAGAGTATGTGGGCAACAGTGAAAAATCTCTCAGAAGAGTCCCTACGTAGATAAACAGGGTGTGCCAGAAACTGTAGGCTGGTAAGCGTCATGTTTGTGCCTCATTCATGAAAAGGTGTTAAGGACAGTTTCACAAGTTTGGGTTGGGGGTGGGGGGGGTACCTGTTTCATTCTTTTTTAATTTAATTTGAAACAAATGAAAAGATTTAGAGATACAATGCCAATAGCTTAATGCATATTCTATAGTGTACATGAGCACTTCTATAGTGTATGTGAGCACTCTGCAGAAAAACCACCCTCTGATAAACCACAGATTCGATTTTCAGGTGCCCTGCAGAATATAAACCAGGATCACAATTAGTTAAGACTAATCTAATTGTGCCTTTCAAAACAAACCTATTTCAGACACATCTAGCAAACAGTCGTCTTCCCACCCTACATCCAAATCCTTATCTCCAACAACAACAAAGTTCTTCCCTAACGAAGGCTTCAATGATATCTTCCAAACATGCCAATAACTTGCATTACATAGTACACCTAAGAATTTTAAACTGACCTTTGTCCCCTTCAAAGAAGTCATCAGTCTGCTCCAAATGACCCATATGCTGTGCAGAAAGCCAGAGCTCCCACAAATCCTCTCAAATACATAAATTATCTGTCTGATGGAGTGAGACTGCGTGTGCCTCTATGCACACACAAAACGGTGAAAAGAGCTTTCCACACTTTTGAGTGCCCCACACCTGGTCCTTAGAGGCCTTTCCCTGTTCCGTTCACCATGGCACTGCTTCCTTCCACATTCACATCTCAAAAGTGAGGGCTCAAAATTTTACTCACAACTTGGAAGTAACATTTGCTTGTTTTCATGATGTATGCTCACAGACGTACACATGCATGTTGCCAGCATGGGCTCTAGAAAGGCCAGGAGGAGGAACGTGCACAGCCTGCTGACGCTGGACACGCACTGCTGTCAGGCTCCTGCCATGGGAGCACACATTATGAACATCACATCCAGGAAGCTGCACTTTCCCAAATGGAGCACACAGTAGAGCTTACTTGATGATAACATGCCCCATGCAAATGCACAGCGTTTTCTTGTGGTGGGAATTAATTTTGATATCTTGTGCCAACTTAAAAATCTATCCCTAGTGAGGAAAAACAAAAACAAAGAAACAAAACAGACAATGGCTATAGAGACTCCAGAGGAATGTAATGACTATAACAAAAGGCAATAGCAGTATTGTGACAAGGGTTTATTAATGGGTCAAAAAACAGGCCTGAAATGACTCAGCTGCAGAATCAAATCCCAGCAGGATTGCCTTAAATTTCCTTCAGAAATTACAGGCTTTCAAGCAGTTTGCATTCAAGATCCCATTAAAGAGATCATTAAAAAGAAGGATCCATCTGCTCTTCTAGATCAGAAAGGCATGCTATCGAAGCAGGGCAGTGTCACTATCCCCTTTTAGCAGAAGAGACTCAGAAGCATCAGGCTGTGCCCTCTGAATGAAGGCAGCGAGCCGGAGCAGAGCACAGATGCCAGCTCCTGCTGAACTGCTACTGGTGCAATTCAAATGGTCTTCTTAGCAATTGCAAAACTAAGGTAAGAAATGCTGGTCAACAGAAGCTTGTACAACTACCATTACTAAAAGCACACACGCAGTCTATAAACGTGGAGAGAGGTGACAACACAGAATTACTTAGGCATTTTATCCCATTCACTCAAGGGAAGGCACGTCTAAGCATCTTAAATACAGCCTTGCTCCTTCAAAACACTGCCCTACCTTTGCTACTACTAGGAAGCAAGACTTTCATACACCCTATATACTTCAGTATTTCAGCTTTTTATTGATGCATAAGTAAGTGACATTCCAAGTGTGCAAGAGACAGCAGTGTGTTGAGATTTTGACCATTTGAGCATTTCCACATTCACATGTAACTGAATTCATTAAATTGACGCCTGCAACCCATCCATGCCAGGCCTTCTCTCAATTACCTACCTCAATTATCTCAGTAACACAAAAGTTCAAACATGAATTGAATAAAAACTTAATTCCCTAGTTTCAATGATTAAAAAAAAAAAGCAATTAAAGAGTCCTACTCTTTTCAGTAACAAATCCACAGATTTTCAAGTAGAGCTTTCTAAGCAGTACAACATTGTCCTTCTATATGTTCCTTGTGCACCATGGGGTCTTTGAAGGAGACAGTCACAACTGCTAGTTTTTCATTTTTTTCTAATAACAAAGTCAGGTGTCAGACATTCTATATATTTGATAAGGAGGCAAATGCCTACAGAACTGCTTCAGCTGGATGCCTAAAGATGAAGGAGAAAGACCAGAATACACTGAGATCAAAAAGGAACAGTCATGGACCCAGTGGGAATTATAAACTGAACAGAAAAACCCACCACATCTTGGAGAGGGTTGGGACATGGAACAGACCTCTCTACAGTTGCCAGAAAAACACTAGGAAGCCATAATTAAAGTTGTTGCAAACCATTACTCAAAGAGTGACTCAAAATAATGAAGAACTATTTGGTTCTTAAATAAAATTCTATGACAATGCATCAAGAGGCATTATCATAGTACGACCTAATTATCTGTGAAAACTATGTTAAAAGTTTCCTTTCTTCCTGCTCAGAGGGCAGAATTCTAGCAAGAAATCCCTGAGACGCTGCAATCACTTCCTTGAGGATTTAGCATATTGGACAAGTCATTGGTCTTAACAAGTGCAGCAATTCACATCTAGTATTGTCTTATACCCCTTGCTCTGGCTAAAGACAAAAATGTACCATAAAGTATCTAATGGTGCTATACTGACAAGCAAAGATTTTTTTTACTCTTCTTTAAAGCAGAAGCACTGAATTTCCTTCTATACATCTTGTTGTTAGTCAACTAACCCAATATACTTTGAAGAAAAACAAACCAACCAAAAAAAACCCGCCTTAAATAACACAATTTACTTTGTTGTTAAATGTAAACAAGTTAATTAAATGCTTTGTGATTAATCATTTCGAAAAGTCGAGGAGACAGGCTGACAGACTCTCATGCCTTCCCACATATTACATTGCTGGATGGCTTTGCAAGGTGCATATTTACACAGCACTTCACAGAGGCTTTCCTAATAAGAGTTATTTTAACCAACAGTTAGTTATAAGGGGTTCTGTGTTGGCTTTTTTTTTTAAATCTCTCTCCTATGACTTCGTCGGTAACTGTTCAGTAATTACAAAAAGTTTCTCAAAAGGTTAGCCCTTTTTGACTTCACAGCCTGAATTCCACACTTCAAAAGTTAGGAGCTTAAATCATAATGCCACTACAGATGCAAAATCTAGCATCTGTAATGTTGCAAAGCAAAAATACATAAATTTTAAAGTAAAAACACAGGGAATTGATAATTTTTAAAACACCAAAATGCTTCTGTTGTTAAGAGCTGTTATTAGCTAATAAAAAAGTGGTCAAATGGCACATTACCCAAAAAAGTATGAGGAAGAATATCATGATAGTACTGGAGATTACCTGACACTGACATGGGAGAGGACACAGTTCATCATGTCAGAAAAGGAGAGCGAAATCAACATAGCCCAGTACAGTTTTAGAAATCTAAGAGTTCAAGCAAGAGTTATCCAGAACACGAGCTAACGCAGACTAACTGGTGCCTTCTCCCTTTGCTCTGTCATTATCTATCAGTAATAGATGGTTTAATACTAGAAATATATTATGTGGTTTTCACTCTTGGCAATAACTTCCAGAAACAGTGGGCAAATATAAAACATAATCCAGTTTGAAACAATTCTGTGCTTACATTAAGTGAGTTGCTACCAGTAAATAACAAAAATTGCCTTCCTGTGTCGAAGTAATCCCATTTTCCTTCCCTTTCTCTTCTGTTATGTCCTTGGATCATCATCTAAAAATGGAGATTACATTCATTCTATTCCTCAGCATATAAGAGGGCTGAATTTGATTTCACTCATGTCTTCTTCCCAGGGACCTGCCTTCATCTTCTCTTGTACCTTACCTGAATTACATGGTCATATCTCCAAGAAAAATACAAACAGTTACTAGAATATAATTCAACATTAATACCGTGGCATTCTTTCCACTCCCGTATCTGCCTGGCTGTGGGCTACAATTTTCAAAGGGTGCATTGAGAGCACTGACCTCGCTCCATGAACCAGTGAATTCCCAAACGTGAAATTCTGGCTGTTAGAACTTCATGTAGAGGATTTGCTCTCTTCCTGCCACAGTAAAGGAATATTTTTGAAACTACAGGAGAATACCGAAGAAAGTACAGAAGGAACAAGTCTTTAAATAAAGAAAAGTCAGAGATTAAATAGCAGTGCTTTATTTTAGCATTATTACAGGCATGTGCTAGTCTTCAAAACAGTAGATTAGATGAGCATATTATGAGTGCGTAACTTTGGCAGTATCCTTACTGGATCTAGTCTGTTTACTTACACTTCTTAAAAAACTCATAATGGACTTTTATATTTCATTGCAGATTTATACTACAAGAGAGACGATTCTGGACACAAGCAAGGAAATTTAGGGAACTATCCCTAACTAACAACAGAAGAGCTCTGAACTGGTAGGATTTTTTTTTCTTTGGTATGCTTTTAAGTGGGTGCCACTGAGGGTTAAAAAATAAGCTCATTTCTCATGTACAAATTTTTTAATAAGATGAAAATAACGGGAACCTGTACACATAGGCCACTTTTCACAAGTAATTAGGTAGACTGACTATTAGTCAAAAATTTTGCATCTTTTCAAAAACAAACCATTTCTAGTTTCTTGGCAAAAACTTGAAAGACTTTCTCACAGCTCCTACACATAGTGGGCATTGTTCTATTTATCCAATTCTTTTAAATGCTAAGCCATACAATGCAATGGAAAAAAAAAAATCTGAGAATTTTGTTTCCCAGAGAACTCTAAGTGAATTAAAAGTTTGTTAGATACCAATTCAGCCATGGAATCTAAAGTAAACGTGAAAATGTATTATAAATGGATTTGCACTTCTCTTGCCCACTTTCTCAAGCCAAAGCCCCCCTCAAAATAGTAAGCAAAACTATTAAAAAAGTAACCAAATCCTCCTAATGTTTAAAAAAGTAGGTTCACGTTGGCAGCAACGTCATTACATTAAACACGTACAGTGGTTAACTTGTCTGCTTTTGCCATTTGTACACTAGAACAACAAGCAATGTTTTTTTGGACAGAAATATGTTTCTGTAAACACATTCGGGAATTTCACCGTTCTATTTGAATTAATACGGATCTTACGGTAAGCGGCCCTTTGAGAGAACACATTTCTGATGTCTTTGCATGAAACATACCTTCCTGAAACACTTCCTGTCTTGCACCCGTTTTCGGATATTATCACTGTTGTCTGACAAGAATGAGGTCAGCTAGCATTGTAGGGATACTTTACAGCAGCTGTTGGGCATTTCTTTGAAACTCCATCGCCTTTAACTCCTTCACTGCCACACCAAAACAGACTTCGTAGTCTTACAGGAACACTGCAGGAATAATGATTTTTCAGGGTGCATACGATGCCTTCCACTGAGCAATCTCCAAGTGCTTAACTGAAGGAAATAAAAGACTGAGCTTTTCAAGTGAGCAAAAACAGGAAAGAAGATGAATTAGCCACATGATGTAAAACGGAGAAGTGATACTACCTTTGCAGCAGCCAGGCCCAAACCCAGATGGGGAGGCAAAGACAGTATCATTTATGCAGAAGACAGACAGACATGGTATTGAAAACAGCAGAGAGCGACAGCCAGGTTTAAAATACTAAGGTTTATCAGCATTCTCCCACAGAGACCCACTTGGCTGGCTCTCAGCAAATAAAACCATACAGTTGCTCAGTAGGGCCAATAAAGCTGAACTAAACCTGTATAAGTGGGAAAGCATAATCTGAATTTGCGCAGAGCTTAGCTATAACGTGCCACAACAAACTTCCATCCCCAACACACTCGCAAAGCTTCCTGATGTTTTAAAACGAGCTGTCTCAGGTCCGGAGGACCATCAGGAAGCATTTTAACTCACTCATGAAGCTGTGGTCCCACAATCACTAACATGAGCCCTGTGCATGAAAGAGTCTTTCAGTAGCAAGATTTTAACTGTTATCAAACATGCCTGTGTTGCCATTAAATGAGCCACAATTTGTGTCCAGGTTATATTGGCTGTGGGAGGACAGACACAGTTACTATGATGCAGACCGATGTTATCTGGAATACAAGCTTTACTCCTGTAAAAGTCAGAGTGTTAAAAGCTCTTGAATAGAGGAGAAAGTTTCACTCCCAGGGTAAATTCACTCCACCTCAGTGCAAGGAACTGCATGGCCACCGTCTGCCATTGGAGAGGCTTCAAGACCACACAAGGCATACTGCAGCAGCAAACAAGGGCCTGGGAGTTTCTTTGTTGCTTTTTGATGCAATGTGGTGCTGGTTCTGCTAAGAGGGTGTTAGATGTGAGGGGAAGCAGGAGAAGGGCTCCGTACCACACCCAAATCTCTCCACCTCAGGCACCAGAAGAGGCTGCAAGAGAACAGCAGCTGGGAGTGTGGAGGATGCTTTAAAAAGCCTCAGTTATGAGACTGATGAGAAGCAATGAGCACAATCATGCTGCACAAATGTTCTGGCAACGTGATTTCCATGCCTCCTTACTTCCCTTCATCAGGATGCATTCGTATGTGCCGCATGCATCCTGCCCGTTTTTATACAGTAGACCTAGTATATAACTTTTTTCAAGGATACTGTAAGGCTTTTGTGATTTAAACCATGATTTGGTTATAAGATTAGGGCTGGCAGAGTTTTAACAGAGCAATGTTCCTCCTTAGACTGTGCACCAGTCACACTTCGGAGGATTTTGGCAGCAAGCAACTCAGCTCTTGTGAATCGTACTGTATCACTTCAGGGTGCACACCAGAGCTAACAAAGCATTTACAAATTCATCTTGAAAAAAAAAAAAGAAGAAAGGAAAAAAAAATCTTTCACAAAACTGATCCTGTCTTGCAAAAACACTTGGTATGCCTTTGGCTGCTTCTGTCCCCACCTGAGCTAGGGCGTATACACACGCAATGCATAATACATGTGCGTGCAGGTCCGCGGGGCAGCCCTCTGTGCTCCTTTCCAAATGGCAGCTTTTCAAAAAGCAGCTGCCACTGTGTACCTTATTGTATACAATAACTCAGGCTAAAGGCTGATATTATAAGTGAGCCAACACAGAAGAAATTAACTCAATTTTGCCTACAGTAAAACTGAGCAAAATACAAAGACAAACACCCAAGTAAGCAATTTACACCACTTCACCTGGCTCAAGAATCAAGTAACAGCCCCCTAACACTGCGCTAAGATGTGCTGCAATAAACGTTACGCCGCTCTAAACTAGAGAAATTGTTAACACCAAGCTGGCATCAACACCGTCAGTAGAAGAACTCCTCCTGGTCCCCTTGTCCCCTTTCTTACCGAAAATGCAGTTCCGTTATAAAATCCCATGATTCTGTGGTTACTGTACAGTTATGGACAACCAATGGAAAGAGCCTGAAAGCCCAACTTGGAGTCAGAGAGGTTAGATGAAAGAAGTTTTGGTTTCTTTCTCCCAAGCCATGAACAAAACCACCAGATGCATGCAGTGTATCAAGATACTATACTTAACACACCTATGGGGCCACAGGCAATTAGCAAGATGGCTAACGCATGCTTCATTTAAGCTGATAATTATTATGTAGCAACACATTAATAGAACTGGCGTGTTTTTATGCTTTTGTTTTTTTTTCTGTTCACCTAGATTCTAAAATACATTATTTAGTGCAGGGAAGAGACAGACAGACTAGAGAAAGGCAAAGCTGCTGATTCCAACAAAGGATTTGCAAATTACCTGTTACACAGATTTTAAATCAATATTGTAATGTACAGGAAAAAAGAAATCCGTCAAAAAACAGAACCTTTGTGGAAAGACAAGAGAAAAAAGGAGGAAGGAAATCTGTATTCAGCCACTGCTGGCATCTGACCTCATTCAGCACCTCTGCCACAAGAAGGTACATGAGTTTAGAGAGCTCAAGAACCAGACAAATATATTATCTCTAGGTAAATGGGCAAAATTGTCCATTCTCACAGACTTTCCCCCTCCCCTCTCCTCTAAGCTGAGGGTGATTAATTTTGCAAATCAGATGATGAAGGAGCTTGCTCACAGGCAAGCTGGAAGAGCCCACAGGTATCAGGACTTGCACAGCAAAGGATTCCAACAGCTCCTGCCCAGAATTTGTAAGTTGTCAGATGTCATCATCTCGCCCAGACCTCTGAACAGGTATTAAAAATTCATTTAGGAAGCAACTGTTTCGGAAACCTCAAGCAAAGGTCAAAACCTTCCCGCCTTTCCATCTCCAGAAACCTAAAAACTTTTGAGAATTATACATTTACTGGTAATTCTATCTGTTGTTTCAGCATAAGGGTTCCCCCCAAAAGCCAATGCCTTGTGGTTTCTATTGGTCTACATCCTGCTTTAGAGGGTAAACAAGACTTACTAAATCTTAGGAATCAAGAAAATATGTAATTTCCCAAAGCCTAAAATGAAAACACTTATACTGTTGTTCACATTTGTTTTCAGTTGCCCTCAATTCCCTTTTTTTCCATAGCTATTCTGATTAGAGAAAATACAAATTTATATATATATATATGAAATATAGGAGACTAATTCAATAATAACAGACCAGAAACATTTTGGGTTTTGAAACAACTGCAAAAGCTACCTTACTCCTACAGGATCCAACAACAGTTCAAATTAATTTTGTCTCATGTTCTGTACACATTGGCACCTACCTGTTGAGATAATATATAACACATTCTTTAGGGACAAATTATCTTTGACGAAGAGGGGAAAAATTATCCTATCTTACAAGTAGTTTAAATGATTAATTTTAGCTTTTACATAGCGATGGATCAGACTTCATCTTAATCTAGCTTTCAGTGTCTGAAAAATTCTGTAGGCTATAATGGGCCTTTTCATGGGGCTATCATCAGGTTTATGCTGAAGTACCTTAGCATTAAAGGAAAAGAGAGATGAGTCAGGGAGACAGGAATGAAGGAAACAGCACTGGAAGATGTGAGAGACACCAGCTTTACGCAGGAAACCCAGTCTGAGAGAAACAAAAGAAAATACACTAAAAGACATACTATCAGCTACAGCTACTTCATTTCATCATGCAGGTTGATTTAAAATGTTCACAGCACCTTTCTGCAGACAGCATCCCAATCCCTGCCTTAAAACACTTGTAATTTGAGGCATGTAAATGTTCACTGTTTCACTCAGTTAAATAAAACCAGAGACAGCAGCAAGAGTGAAGCATGAATCATTTTTGCTAAAGCTAACAGGAAAGCAACCCCTGACAGTTTGGGTGCAGGTTCTGTTATGGAAATCTAAGGACCAGGAAATACAAACGAAGCATCAAGGGAAAAGCTTCACAAAGTCTTATGAGGACTGCAAAATAATTTCCAAAGTAATGCAGAGGAAGTTTCATCCCTTGTGATACCTAAAACTAGAAGGAACAAAACAGTGGAAAGTAACCCAAGGAAAAAGCCAGTACTGGCAAGTTGACAGGCTATATGGAATACATTTTTTTCTTGCATCTCTGATTTCTATTAACATTTTTGTGGCTCTTGAGGCAGCAAGGTAGGAGCTTCAGTTCATACTCCATAAACACAAGCCAAAAGCCTCCCACAGTTCCACTTGGTAATGTCAGCTTAACATGCTCAAATACATACAGACTTCTGAGAATGAGTCAAGTTCCGACTCAGACATAAATTATGCCAAAAAACGCCCAAGATTATTTCAACTAATAAACACTTGGTTAAAAAACATGTCAAATCAACCTGGTCTTTACATCAATTTAATTGCCTCTTACCACAAGCATTGCTTAAGCCGTAGTGTGCTGCAAGAAACACCAAAAGATAAAGTCAATTGAAAACATTCTCACAGCGCTCCTCTGACTGTCATCACTTGCGTGGTGTCACAAAGCTCCTGACTCTCCATTCTGTAAAAAAAACTCTTCAGCATCTGGGCTTATGCTATGAAAAATCACTTTAAGGATGTTGACTTCCTAACTCCAAAAGACTGGAATTTGGAACAAATACTGTACAAAAATTAAGTTTTTTAAAGGGATCGTCCAAGTACTGCAGCCTATCATGGTAGAGTTTCAAAGCCCTCTCAGAATGTTGTCCTTTGATTCAGCATTCACACTGTCAATCTCATAAAAGACATCTCTTCACAAGACAGACAATACTTCAAAATATGCACAATGTTACCTCAAGTTTATACAGATGCTGTTCATTAACATATTTATTCTCTTTATAAAACTGTGACATTTGGACTTCAGATATTTCCAAATTCCATTCCAACTCCCCTGCCGAGTTTTTATAATGACTATTAAAAAGACAACCAAGGTGAAAAATAAAAACAAAGCATTCAACACAAGGACACAACCAAAATGCAAAGTAATTTGTGATATATTGGATTTATTATGGTCTAGGTCCCGAAATCCTCTTCTCTAAATGACTGTTCTTTCCAGAATTTCCAGAATTTATGGGCCTACAGTAAAAGGCAAAGCTGAGGTAGTTAGCTCTTGCCTAAGAGGCCTCTCCAGTATAAGTAGCATCTTAACAGACTACTCTGACAAGCGATTAGAGAAAAGCAAGGCAAATTTCTACCCAACAGGTAAAAGTAATACAGCAGAAATATATTTGTCAGTTAAAACATTGACTGGAATAGCATCACCAGCAGCAGTCTTAGCATGGACAAACAACTAGTTCTAGTGAAGTTCTGTCACACTAACAGCTGGCTTTCCTGATTAGGACTGAGCTGCACTAAAAGGCTAAGCTGAAATGTACCTTTTCCATCACAGCAAGCCTTCTTCCTCCACAGCTACCATGCTGATGCTAGCAGCAAACAAATAATAAATTCACTCAAAACACTTCAGAGACAAACAAAAGTTCTTAACAGATAACCCTGTTCAACTGAAAATGCATGTATCCAAACATCGTGTCCTGTCTCCATATGTACCGCAAGTATTACCTCTTCCAGAATGGTGACATGAGTTAAAATCTCATTCCCACTGTGAGATCTCTTGACGACTCATGGAAAGATGAATCACTATTCTTCAAGGAAATAATGACTTGTGACAGCTATAACTTCTGATTTATGAAGCATCACATGGCCAAAGTTAGCCTGGCTCCCTGCTGTAAATAATTAGCGGATTGCAACAAAATATACTTCACTACCTGGTTTTGAAAGGTACTGGAGACTGAGTAGCCTAGAGTCTCACTCATACTATAGAATAAATGCGTAAGAAAAGCCAGAGGTGAAACTAGCTCCAAAACCTTTCTGACAGGGGCCAAGAGCAGGTGCTCGGGCAAGGAGAATGATAGGAGCATCATCACTGATCCTCCTCCTAGCCTGCCCTGAGCTCTGATTTAAACTGCATCCAGAGCATTCTGCTAAACAATCACAACTGAACTGGTCCTCTGTAACTCTTCTCACTGAATCCACTAACACTTTTGGCCTTTGTGATATCCTGCAGTGCTGACTTCTATAGTTCGACCATGTGCTGTGCAAAGAAGTATATGACTTTGTTTTAATCTTGTGACTTTAATTTGTGTCAAATTGAATCACTGAATGTGCCCTGATTATCATGCTATGAGAAAATAATTATTTCCACTTACTTCGTGTGTGTCATTCAGGATTTCTGAGTCCTAAATCAGGCGCTGCGTCTACATTTTCTTCCCCTTTTGAACAGTCACAATCTGGTAGTCCTAGCAGGTAGAGCATAAGTAATCTGGTACTATCTTACATTTTATGGAGACAGGGAATCATAACTGCATTTAATACCAAAAATATGCTTGCACTAAGGCACAATGATGCTTTCTGGTTTGGCTTAATTTCTTTGTTAAAGCACTCTGGTTTTTGACCAGTGCTAAGTACTGAGCCAAGTATTCCCAGTACAATGAAGAGGGATCCAGTACAAGCCCTCTTTGCTGAGTAACACTTGGTAATAGCTACTTCAGGACTTCTTCATGAGATGTCATCAAAAGCACCTTACTAAGTAGGCTGATAAGCTATCTGTTTTAATGATTTTCATGCTACAACTCTGACATCAATTCTGCAGGGCTTCAGCAAAACAAATTCAGATGTGTTGCACTGAACATGCAGCCTGGCATCTTTGAGTAGCAACACCGATTTCTTTGGGAAGGAAGAGTGCAGAGTGGGGAAGGGAGGAGTTCTCCTAACTCCGTGCTTAGGAACTTAATCATCTGGTCTCTACGTTCAGACGCAGGGCTTCTCCTGAGCAGGAATCCAGCCTTAGCTTTACAGAAATGCCCTCTGATGGGCCTGTCCCTCTTTGCTGACTACGATCAGATGAGCTAACCACATACGCCCAGCTATGTCAACCTCCTCACATGCTCCTTTGCACATTTGAATGTAAAAGTTCATCTTCAGATATATAATTCTGGTCAAAGAATCATCCTTTTTTACAAGGTGTCATGGTCTCAGTCCTCACACTTTTCCCTCACTGGGGAGCAAGTGTTCATACGCATATATTTATTTATGTATAAATACACAGGAGCCTTATTTGAGGGTGCAGCATTATTTACAGACGCCCAGACACTATGTCCAGTTCATCCTAAAATACCTGCATGCATAGCTTCTGTAAAACAAAGATGAAACGCCAATATCAGTGGCCACTTCCCCAGAATTGTCGTACACATTGTGCCAAGGGCTCGTTCCCCTCTCCTGACAGATTCTCCCGTCTCTTCATACTTCTGCTTCCCTGCCGGGCAGCCCCGCTCCCCCCGTGCAGCAGATGCAGAGACGCTCCAGTGCACAGTGGCGAACTCGGAGCCAGCCGGGGCTGCCCATCCCGCAGGGGACACAGCAAGGGCCTGGGGCACCCGCAGGAGCCACAGTGGCCAGCATCTCCGCTCTGGCCGTGAGACGACAGCCGAAACACTGCCTCTGTTGTACCTGCCAAGCCACGGAGCAGATGACCAGGATCCATGCTTAGCAAGGCAGCTGCAAATTCGACAAAGCTATTTCTGACAAGTACTGTACAAGCCCCTTGGGAAGACAGCCTTAAATCTCCACAGGGTTACGTCTTGCACAGGTGGCCTGTATAACTTCACAGGATCCTGTTCTTAATATTTTTTTTCAAAGCTTGCACACTACATTTATTACTGTAGTTCTGACTAAGCCTCCAAACTATTTTTACAAGCCCTGAACAATAGTAATCATTTAGGATCAAGTTCAACTTGCTAAACTGAATTATATCTAGTCTGGATCCTTAAAACCCCACATCTCTGACAAATCCTGCTGATCACAGAACTTAAAGGACATTAGATGGGATACTGTGGATTTAATGGATATACGAGGAACACCACAAGAATTTGCCATAAGGCTTTTTCATCATTCAGACACTGAAGAGATGCAATGCATTGCAATATCCTCTTAGCAACCATTTCATTTTGAAATCCAGAGTGCAGATGTGGTAAGGTAAAGATGACCAGGTTTCTGAAGGAAGCATTCACTCTTGTCAATTTTTTCAGAGGCATTTAAAAACCGTGTCTAGGATCTAACATGACATTAAGAAGATGCATGTATCATTTTTCAAATACTGATATAACAGCACTAAAACTAGAACATGCATTTCCAAAAAGTTATTTTCATTTTACCCAAAAAAGACTGAAGATTTTACTTAAATCTCTTGATGGGCAGCAAAAATCATTTCTTTCAGCTTATTTGTAGAAAGGCAACTTCAAACTATTCCATTTTAATGAAATTTCCTGAAACAAATCCTGATGCTTAAGCACTGCTATTTACTGCTGAAGCATTTTCTTGGAGCCATATACATTCTAAGTAAATAAATAAACAATCTTAAATAGCTGGGTAAGTTCCAGGTCTGCAGTCCTGATTTGCAAGAAATTGAAACTGTGACAATTTCTAAACAACTAAACAACAACTAAAACAGTTTCATCACGCAAAGGCTCTGAGGATAAACCTACATACTTTGCCCTAGGCTCATGTAAGGTAAGAAAATGAGGATTAATGTGTATGATAAAATGGTATTACTGTCATTATTAATGCCAGTGTTATGAGCCACAATCTACTTTACTTTTTACCGCATATATGCATTTCCCCCCCCATGTAATCCAATCTTACGCATGCAGCCCCATGGCCTTTAACAGGCCAACCCCTGTGCAAGGGCAGCTTGCAGAATTTCACCATGCGCGCTCTGATGCTGGCTGGGTATTTGTTACAAAATGATGCTGGACAGATTCTCTAACCTTTCGTTTAAAAGCCTTTTCTTTATTTCAATTCCGGATTTATTTTAGTAGAAAACGTAGCATTTTGGTGTCAGATCAGTCTGAGGATCTGTGATCATTCTTCAACCAGAATTGCTTGCACATACAGGCACAATTTGCTGTTCGGTGTACCATTCTAATCAGGGTAAATCCACTCTATCGTTAACACTTTTTAAACACTTGCTCATTTCAAACACAATTGTTTGAAATAGAGTGCTAAGAAAAATTATCCTCTTAGAGAAAGAATATAAATACTATTAATGCGTGGGAATGTATGATCACAATGCACACGCCTGCTGTGTGTTAAAATAACTCCTTTACAACCATTCAGAAATCCAGAAATCAAATGGGGCTGCTTTGGATATATATATATATATATATTTAAGAGCTAAGCAAATGTTCACAAGCAAACTTACACGGTAGAAGTTTGACTACGAAGTGTATTTTTCATACGTGTCTAGGAGAGAGATGTGTTCCTGTACAACACAGTTAGGAAGATATGTTCAGATGTGGTGCACACATATTTTCAGAAGTGGCATTAATTTGCTGACTTAATGTATAACAAATTAACACTGTTTATGTGCAGAAGAGGCATGGTACTCTCAGGAGCTAAATATTAGCTTCAGATAAAACAATTTCAGTGAACTCCTATTAAGCAACAGCTCTAAGGAGGCCCTCTGTGCCTGCAGGATATGACTCACTGCTTCACTAGGAAGGACCTGCATGTAAATGCAAATATTTATAGTCACCTGCCCATGCCTTCCTTAACACACCTTAAAACTGCAGACCTGTCCTCAGCTGCCAGGAAGATACCTCTAAGAACCTAACACGACTGCTGCTGAGACCAAAACAAGCAACGCCAGCAGGACTTTGCTAGTAGATCAAGCCATTGATGATACATGCTGCTCAGGGAGTGGTTCCTTCCAAAATCTTCCCGTGGTTGCAATGCTGAACACCGTCAGCAGAAGGGCCTCTCTGCAGCCTTTGCTTCCTACCTTGCCCCATCCAGTTCCACCCAGGTTTGTCACAGGTCGTCACCGAGACAGACAGGCGAGCTTTCTGCAAGTCCCTCTGGCACCAACACATAGGGAACAGAACCACAGCTGAGCAGATGACAACTGGTGCTGGATATCAAGACTCTGCTTGGTATATCAAGACCCGGATATCAAGACTTCATTTTTATGGTAATTTTGATTACCATACTTCCCAAAAGATATGCAGGTATTTTAAATGGGGCTTTTCAGAGCGGCCTTTACAGGGGTGCATGGGGCAGAAGGCACCCAGACCTCAGAATCCCCTCGTCCCCGACTATCACAACCTTGTAATATGCCCACATATACACACATCCCTTCAAGTCTGCGAAATCCCTTTCCTCAACTCCCAGTGGCCACAGAACCATATTTTATTTGAACAAGTGGAAAAACAAAGAAAGGAACAAAGGACAGTATGTGCTCTACGCCACCTCTCCAGCGTGCCCTGCCCCTTCCCCCCCGCAGAGGGCTCAGCTCCAGTGTAATCAAAACCAGGGAGAAGTCCCAGCTGCGGCCACAAATCAAGAACATTCTCCTTTTGAGTATGAAGCTCATGTAGCAAAATCATGGGGTCCTTATGTAGCAATGAAAGGAATATACTAGTTGTCTCCAGCTGCCCCATGCCAAAGCACAGATGATGGCCTCAAGACAAAATTTCAAACAAGGCGAAAAAAAAAAAAAAAAGAAAAAAAAAAGTAGTGAGGGACACACAGGAGGTACATCTACCTCACTTACCGAACTCCATTCCACTTCCTTTTTCCTACGAGGAGGCAATTTAACTTTACTACTTTTAAGAAACTTCCTATTAGAAAGCTGCGGTTTCCAGTGCATTTTTATTGCGTTTTCCAAAGTTGCGTCATCAGAGTGGGGCATATTCCTATGGGAGCTGAATGTCCAAAACTGTAAGCCATTACAATAAATAATAACGAATGTCATGGCTAGTAAAACCTGTAACCTGAACATATGCAAAAATTAATTTCACTGTGTTCAGTTACTTTTCAAACTCAGTGCTTTTCACTTTTTCCTGGCAAATGCATATAGCCACAGCCACCAATATTAACAATATAAAAAATGCATAAGCCATCACTCAAAGTCATTAATTTTACTTTGGCTTACTTAAGGCAATATCAAACTCAATGAAACAAATTCTTTAAAAACTAAAACCCAACTTCAAAGCTGACTTGAGAATCTACCTAGAAGCTCACATTTCCTTTGTGTTCAGCTGTGTGGAGGGGAACATGCAGCAGATAATTTAAAAAAAAAACAAAACCTGCTGCCACAAAATCAGCAGGTAGGACCACAGTAAATAAGCAGAACAGTAAACGACCAAGAAAACAAAAGAAAAAGTATGCAAAATAACAAGAAGCACAAATGCAAATTCCTGTTATAAAAAAGATACTTTGATTCAAAAGACCAACACAATGACTTCCAGTTCCACCAAATGCAAGCATTCTCAAAACTTTTCAGGAGCTACAGCACCCTACAACCCTAGGACACTCTCGTAAAAATCACGCAACGTGTCATCAGTCACCACAAATCTCGGTGACAACACCCAGGCAGCAGTGGTGGGACAGGATGGCAGGGATATGGGGCACTGTCGGTCAGTGCTCCTGGCCCTGAGGCGAGCAGCAAACTCGTGCCATTTACCAGTATTCCTTCGTCCACTAGAACTCGAAACCTAAAACCTCCCTTTCAGAGGAAACGATGTCTGATTTTCAGAGGAATGTTACAGGTAGAGGACTGGAGATCTGAGAGAGATGTCGTTTCCGCCAAACTCCTGGGTAAGAATCATTTAGGATATTTACCTAATTTATCCAAATTTTTCATTTGGATATTAAATATGGAGAACGTGGGTGTGGGGACTGGAGAGAGCAATCTTCCACTGCTGTTAGTGTGCTGCAGTTGGAAGATCAAAATGGCAGAGTAGATTTCTTGCACAACTAAAGATTGTGTCATTCAGAAAAAAATGTTAGCCAGATGTCACATACTTATGTATTGTCATTAATGAGAAAAAAGCAATGAGAATAACAACATGGAACCACTTTGTTCTTGTATTACAGAACACAAAGAAAAACTCAGTGTTTCTCCAAGTATAAGAAATGCAAAGTACCAAATCACACAGCATAATCTGAACTGTAGGATATAGAAGGAAAATCCAGCCTGCAGCTAAAAGAATAACCTACAATCCAGGAAAAAGAAACTCGAGTGATTTCATTTCTCACATAAACCAATGAAAGATTACTGCCTGACTTCTAGACAGCAGCAGAATATAGTCATTGACAGGGAACATATTAAGAAGCTTAGTTAAACAAACAAACAAAAATAAACACACACAACCCAAACCAACAACTTGGAAATCCTAGGTTTAGATACAAGCCTGGAATTCTACCTAGTATTGTTCATAGATGCTTGGTGCCAGCATGACAAAAAACAGTAAAATCTTTGTTTGGAATAGTGAAATGCTATTCTAAACAGCTTCTCTGAGCTAAGTACTTGCCCCTACCAGACAGCACACAAACCATTGGTCTGAAGCATAAAAGATGCAGTTCATGAAGGCAAGCAGGCATTAAGAAAAAAATAAGAGAAAAACCATGGCTTGAGAAGACCTAAAATTAATCAGTTTTCCTGAGCGCTGTCTAAAGGCGGGGAATTCCAGATTAGGGAGAAGTCACAAACTTTCAAAGGTTGGCTAATACTTGTTCTGTGTTGCTTAGATGCAAAAATAGACGATGAGAAATTTTGGACAAACCAAATGCAAAACAAACCAAACAAAAATAATGAAATGCACAATTTCAGTGAAGCCTTGAAAGCCCTATTCTGGACATTTCACATAATTTCAACAGCCACAAAAGCAGATAAAAGTTGTGTATTAAAAATGTCAATTCAATTAATTCTTATACAGAACTCTTGACCATGTTGTGCCAAAGACAACTGTTTGAACTAAATCCCACACAATACAATGGGAAAAACAACAGAGTTTGGTTTATGGAAAGTTATTTTATTCACGTCTTGCTAAAGTCAGGGGCATTTGTAGATTCCCCTGCCTTGTCCCCCTCCAAACAAGCCTTCTGCTCTCAGAGTAGGTTGCAAATGATCAAGTCAACGGAATAATGATCCTGATTGTCTCACCCAGCTCTCCATAGACATGAGTTCACAAGAGAGGCAGCCATGCAGCTTCCTCAGTCATTAGTAAAGACTTTTGATCTTTCTTTGAAGGAACTTTTCTCAGGATATTTAAAAGTCTGTGGTTTATTTTCATGTGAGGAGAAAAGCAATGCTGAGGAGAACACTCCCACACAAAGAACTGTCTCAACAAAGCTATGCTTGTCAGAAACACCCTTGAAGAAAATTAATATATACTCACTTTGAAGGTATACATTTTTATTCTGACAGTCCTCACTGTGGTCTTTGCTGCCTATTTAACGACTCAGGGATGTATGGCGCTCCGTGCAAATACCAAGCAGATTAAAAATGACTAAAATGGAAATGGAGATGGCCACAAGGCTTAAGAAGTTTGGCTCTTGGGTACCTGGACCAGATACTATGGGGTAACAAGTTAACTTACACCAGACAGTACACAGTAGATAATCCTTGATAACAAACGCAAAGCATTTCAGCTCTGTTTACTGCTCTTTTGCTGAAAGCTTATAACCACAGCTTATTTTGTGTTTGCCACAAGCACCAAGCATAGAGAATTACACAGACACACACCAAGTACACAAATTCTTTAAAACGTTAAATGTGTGTATAGACACACACACACTGAAATACAAGAAATATGATCGGTTTCTTCCTCCTCTGTTGCCCACAGCTGTTAGAGCTAATCATACCTTTACGCTGTATTTCTTCAATCAGATTCTGTTTGGAGAGTTGTGATTATAGGCTGCTTTTAAAATGACTTTACACCACGCTACCAGCATGTTTGAGGGCACACAAGAACATGGTTTGTAACAAGCACTTCTTTGCCAGATTCATTCTGCCATCCATCAGAAAGGAAGGACCACAGTACAGAAGCTATACTCGCCACTAAAGTCATATTTGTATACGCATGTGCATATGGGCAGGGGAAATTAATTGCTGAAGTCAGAGATGCAAAAATTGCACTGCATTCGAAAAGATTTGTCATGCTACTAAAAATATTTTAAGAAAAATACAGAATTGACAGTATTTTCATTCTGCCTACATTAAGATAGAATATTAAGTGTTTCCAACAGGTGGGAAAATGGGAGGTTTAGGGAAGGGGGGGAAGGGACAATAAAAAACGGATTTTTTAAAGTTATTTTTTAAACCTGACGTCGTAAAACTCACCTTGAAATATTTACAAGATTACCACACAACAATGGCACTTTGGCTATATAAGGTATGCTGAAGACAACAAAAGAAGCACAGGCAATAACCTACATTGTCAGGATGTTGGCAATAGCTGCTTTTGCAGGCTCCCCATTTACTAGAAGTGCATTCAGCCTGGGTAAGGAAGGGTATGTACATGCTAGCTGGGAGACAGGCAAACACAGCATTTAGAGAGCTTCGTCTACTGAGAAACTTCCCCTGGATTTTAAATTCTGTCGAAACTGTCATAGATTTGCACACAATGAATTCCATTGCTCAGACAATACCTTCAGGTTTTTGTACCATGTTTCAAACAAGAAGATACTAATTTTGACCAGGGACTCCGTAGGATTTCATTTAGTAAACGTCTAGCAGGAATGGGGAAAGCAAAAACCAGAACTGTCGATATTGTCTCTCTGTGGCAATGGGGCCACACACTTGTCTATCCAGGAGTCCCCTTCTCAACTACTGCCAATTGCAATCAAGCCAGAGAGAGAGAGGGCAAGAGGTCCCAAACATGACAGCTCTCCAAACTCAGGAACTGGGGCCTGCAGAAAGAGACAAGAGACTGCCACAGTGAGGAAAAACTGAAATGTGGGGTTCAGCCTCAGCCACAGTAGCTGCTGCCTTCGCCTTGGTGCTCTCCTGGGAGCTGCTTGGAGAGCCGCAGGTTTGTAAGCAGCAGAGAGGAGAGGGCTGAGGATGCAGCAGCAACGTGGGGTTGTTCTGGTGGCTGGCCCCAGAGAAGATGGGAGGAACTGAGAGAAAAGCAAAGGGAAAGAAGAGGGGAAACACATCTAGTAAAGCTTAGGGTACGTAGATAATCTAAGATCTATAGAAAACCTGTCTCCATTAATACTTCTCTCTTTACTTCTTTATTTCTTTGTTCTCCCTTTTTTTTTTCTTTTTTTGATATACTTCGTTAAATATACTACCGAACTGAAACTAAATTGGAGCTGAATTTTCTTGCTATGTAAATATCTATAGTCACGCAAATATCAGGATATCCAGGAAAAAGGATGAATTTAGGTTCATAATAACTAAGATAGGAACATTTTCTTCTCATGTGGCATTATTTCCAGTTTTCACTTTGGATAATGCTGAATAATTATACAGTGGAGTCAAAATTACAGCAGCTGAATATTAAGTACTAACACAGTGACTGTAGCTTAAATAACGTTAATTGTTTTTCATGGTCATAAAAAATGAGAAAATTCTGTGCTTGGAAAGCAAATTCATTTAGTTGAAACTGGAACAGCTGAAATTTCAGTGCACTTTGCTAATAAAACCATCAGACAACTGCAAGATTCACTTTTTTTATTGACAAACAGATAATACGGCATTGTACAGTTTTCCATGTTAAACACTTTGAACTTGATATTATAGCAGCATTTTGTCACATGCAACAAAAATTTCTCTTGCGCTAATCCTCATAAAGATTCCACTTTCAGTGTCTAACTAAAAAACAAGTATAAAACATTTTACTTTACAAAGAAAAAAAAAAGATACCCAAGCAAGCAGAGAAAAAGTCCCCCGTGTTAATCTCTCAAGAAGGACTTCAGTGTAATTGCATAAAATTCCCCATAACCTTCAATTCCCAGAAGTAGAAAGTTAAAGAAATTCTAGCTATTTTACTTCTAATTTTGATTCTTCCTCAAACTTTTGAACCCATGAAAATGTGGGATTGTACTAGCACTGTCTCACTGCAGCAGCACATTCAAGATAGTGTGCACATACAACTCCTGAGTCATTCTCCCACTAAAACGAAAAATTGTTCAGCACATCCTGCCCTTGTGGCATGTGTAGTACCTCAATGAGAAGATAAATCACCTCCAACAAATCCACTGTGTCTAATCTATTTACTTCATTAACCGTGTATGTATAACAAGATACATATACGTTAGTTTTCAAAGACTACCGTCAACTTAGCAAAATGTTGGACCACAAACTAGAAGAGTCGTATTCACAAAGAGCCTGTGGAGGAGATAGATGAAGGGTTTAGCAAGAGCAGAAAGCAATGTGAGTGCCTTTGCCCATTAGCTACACTTGGAAGTTGTTCCAAGGTACGACCGAAGACAAGGGAAATTCAGCCCACGTCAGAAAATTTTCTCAAAGTACTGATTTCTGAACTGGAAGCTGTGAGGAACCCAGGTCTTCGTGATTTGAGAGCAGCTACCCAGTTTTGTCCAAGGTTTATGTGATACAACAGGGAGCCCAAACTCTTGATTTTCTTACAGACCACCATGAAGATGAGGACAAGTGCCCAGACCACCTTGCATTTACAGACCTTCTGAGGAACTCTGCTTAGAGCAACTTCTCTCATGCATAAAAAGGTTTGACACCTCTACATTGGAGTATACTAATTCCTAACTGTATTTTCCTAATATGAAAATGTCAAGTTTGCTCCAAACAAGCAGCTTTTGTGATCGTGCATAGCACTGTGAACAGGAATTCTTTGAGTTGCCACAGTCTGAACACAAACTTGTGGGCAAATACCACCTGAGACTCAGCAGGAGATGGGCTGAGATTGGTTAACCCAAAGGAAGGGCCTGACTTGAACCCACAGTCATGAAACCAGCAACTGGCCACATGGTACAGGCTCTTCTCTCTACTTCCAGGCACAACATCCATGAGAGGCAGACAGAGTGTAAAGACTTAACAACTCCTTCCTATTAGGAAAATGGGAAACATAGCTCTATAAAACTTAGCAAGAAGCTAAAGTTACCCTGGGAATTCTCACCATAGTAAATATGAGTGAAGACCTGAATCGCAAGATCACACACCAGTACTAAAACGACAGACAGCTGACATAGGTATGTTCTTCCAAAGGGCCTGGTAAAAACTCCCCAGACTTGCAGTCCTTCTGAAGAAGACTGTAAGACTGTACAGATCTCATACACAAAATGGACTTGGGAAGTTATTATCTAACCACAAGCACTACGTATGTGCAAAGTGCTACAGCATTGGAATGGGTAGGAGACAACAGATGGTGGAAGTTCCACAGAACCTTTACCATCAGCAGAGTAACACGACAATTCTCTAATATGCTCCAAAAGGCATCTCACCGCCTCAGAACAGGCTCCCTGTCTCCAGGGGACAAGAAACTTGACTCATGGTCAGAAGAGCATAAACCATGACCAGCACAAAAATGACATCCATCTCTCACCCATGCAGTTTTCCTGTCTGAGAATGTTTACATCCTCCATTGAATCCAGATTTTCTTCCCATCTGAGTAATTCCTCTTCTGAACAATGACAGCACTGTTCCTGCAGGACTCCTGAGGGCTTCAAAGACCAAGATTTGAAAAGATCCCATGAGAGGGAAACAGACTTCTAATCTATTCTGTCTTGCTCCCGCTTGACTCCCTGTGACTGCAGGCCAACAGATGGATCAGGCTAAGCAGGTAAGCACTCCTGCCTCAGTTTTCCCAGATAAACACTTTACTTTAATCTTGCAGTTTCCATGCCAAGATGGAAACACTTACTTATTCCAGAGTCTCTGGGTGAAGAACTCATTAAAGGATAGAAATCTCTTCTCATTTATTGCCCAGCCTATGCACCAAAACAGCACAAGAGTCTACTGTGAATAAGAGCACACCCCAATGAGATAATCAGCCATGATAAAACAGAACATGCTTCTGGATAGATGCCACTGCAAACGGTTTTCAAGGAAAATACTAAAGCAGTCTGCCCAAAAGGAAGGGCTGTATCTTTGGAAGTGGTGCCAAAGTACCACAAAGCACATCATTCTCCACTCAAGAAGGTTGAAGGTCGTAACAACTGAGAAACATATTCTGTTGGAAGGCATCAGTTCCAGAAAAGGCTCAGTGATGCCATGAGATGGCCAGATCCTGGGATTCTAATTAATAAGATGATGTTTTCATCTCTTTCTGTTGTTCAGCATGGTTCAATTACTGGCCCACAGGCCACAACGGGACTACAGAAAGAGAACAAGACAAACCTACTGCTTTCTCTGGCAGAGGACAGGATGTGGCTGCTTGCCAAAAGCCCCTTCCTGTGCTTGCACGCTACCTGGCACACAGCCACACAAGCAAGCAAGAGAACAGGGACAGTAGATTAATTTCTCCTTAGGTAGGTATGTGGAGCACCAAGTTGAACATGATGCTTCACAGCAGCTTTTCTACGTGGGACCGGAAGAAACGTCCTGTAGCCCTGTAGTAACTACGGTGAAAGCCTTTTCCTTGCCTAAAAGCACATTCACAGTGATGGACAGAGGGTTCCATGCTTCTTTCCAAAAGAGAAGATGTACTTTGTGCTCTCCCATTACACTGGCATACAGAGCAATAGCATCTCAACTCCTTCTAAAGGTTGGTCTGTTGGTAGCGGCCCTATATATTTCAGCAAATCAAAAGCATTGCCGTATCCCTTTAAGAGATGTTAAAAAACAGAAACACATAATTCCTTACTTAGTCACGGATTTTTGGAAGAAACAGCAAGTTCTGAACTCTTCAGGATCCTTACCCTGGGATTAAGAGAAGATTTGGTCCTGTGAGGGTTTTTCTTAGCTCATAAGTCAATCACTAACTAAAGAGAAAATACTAAAGGGAAAAATAGATGGAAAAATAATGGATGCCTCTTAAAACCCTACGGTGTCTGTGATGAAGTCATCTCTGAAGGATATTTCAGTCTTTCCCACAAAAGTGTAGGGATTTCTGAACCACCTGCTTGTTCACTGCTGCCAAAGAGACAAACGCAGTTTCATCTCCTTCAGAATATGATTGAGAGGGTGGAGACCAAGTTAACATCATAGAAACATTTGGTCATTTATTCATCTGGCTCTTCAGGAAAGTATATTTTGATCCCTCAGATTACTTGCTCATCGTAAGGAGAAGAAAATGTCTCCTTTATATGCAGAAAGCTCTTTAGAAAACAGAACAAGAAACGAACTATAAAAAGAACAAAAACATGAACACTAAGCATAGATTCAAACTTTGCTGAGTATGTTACTTGCAATAATTTGGTTTACCAGAATGTTTCAATGTAAGCCACCCATGCTCCATTTTGAAACTGGGACCAGTCAATCAAGCTGCAGTGAATCTGGCAAGCCTGGAAGTCATCACCTTGCAACTTCAAGCAAGATACTGCTGCAAAATCTTCAGTAAAACAGACACCTCGTAACATGACTCAAAACACTGACCTTGCGCTTCAATTAGCGCACTTACAGACAGTAAAGGTCAAAAACCACAGCTAAAAGCCTGGTTTGTTAGAGTGTGTCCTATAGTGCACTGAGTACAAGCACACCGTTGTGTGGTCCAGTCCAGGGACTCATCTGAATTAAATACCCACTGCATGCTTGGGACGTCAGGAGACATAACTTTGTGATCGGGATGGTCCCTTTCAATCTTCTTTTATTTTGATGCAACCAGATCATATTTTCATCATATGAGAATGCTGGTAAGTATCCTTGTTTCTTCTGTTCACGTAGCTACAATCCCTGCTGTATATTAATTGATCCAGATCATAAGTGCAAGGCACGCAGGCTCAGCCAAATCTTCCCATCTGCTTTCTTCCTTCTTAGCAGTTGTTGACTGTTCTCTAAAGGTATCTTATATAGCCATCCTTCTTGTTAGTACAGAGAAACAGTTCTTAAATTAGCTCCTCTAGACAAGTTTGCCACGAAATGCAACAGTCTATACTCCAAGCGAAACCACAGAGACTCTGTTCATGAACTACACAACTACTATCACAAAAAGGAACACTTCCTTATCCCTTTTTTGCAAGCCACCTTTCTTGTACACACACCCTGTCAATACATAACTTATAGTGAAAACTGACTGACATGCAGATAGGCAAAAAGGGAAATTTTCTACTCAGTAAGTTGATCTTGAAAGCCTGGGCTCAGGAGGGATGAGACACCTTTTTGGGTGCCATGAGACAACTGATATCCACAAATTTTATGAGCCTATTAACATTTTCACCTTCCAAAAAAAGAAGTTTCACTTAATTAACTTGCGAGCACATGGAACAAGATGTTTGAAGTAGAAAGTAACCCAATATACTAAAACACACAGCTGGAAAATTTCAAATGACACTGCTTCCACGCTGAATGTCACATTAGGGCCATTCAAGGGCTTAATAACATTACAGAAAAACAGTATCCTCTGGACTATAACGGATCACCTCTCTACCTTGGTGTGAGGACAGCAGACAGCAGCCAATAATCTGTCCAAACTGTCAGGAGCTCTTTGAGGGTTAGTCCCTTAGACAGTGCTGTATCTATGGGGGCTGTCAATTTGAAGGTGTTTTTTTTCCTCCCATTTCTGAGGTCCCGCTTTGCTTGCTGAACCAACAGCTACACTGCAGTCATTTGAAGCTTCCAGATTGCGCTTCTTTTACTCTAAGAGGAATGATGTGGGCTTTGCAGAACACATAAGCTAACTGACAGTGTGGCTACCACCTTGAGATGAAAAGAGAGCAAGTCACTTGCAGAATAATGTGGTTTCTGTGCATGAATGTTTGGCATTTCATGTTGCTGTAACATCAACTGAGGCCTCCAAGTAGTTGACAAATGACTGCTCTGGCCTAAATAGCACATTCAGTACTGTGCTTCTCACCTTACAGTCACAGGGGGCTCCCGTTCCTTCTACCACTTCACAGAGCTCAAGATACACTTCCAGCCACTGGTTCCCCACTTACCATTCATTAACAAAAAGTATGAATTAAGCAGAACCAACCCAAAGTCCAGAGGCTTTCTTCAGAATTTCCCTCCACTCTAAAAACCTGTACAGGCTTCATGATCCCCAAGTCTTTTACAGCTAATGCCACAGAATTACTTTCACCTGAGGCAAGATTTAAGGTCAGCCTACTTTAGCACTGATTTTCTTTAAAGTCTCCTTCGCGTATGATTCTCCATATCAGCAACAGTAAAACAGAAAGGTGCAGAAAGTCGTATGTGAAAGAGCATGTGTAGGGCACATAAAAAAACAACCCTTTTGTATTACAAAGGTTTTCTTGAAGATCTCAAGATGCTTTACACAAAAAGACAAACTTCCAAACCTATATGAAAAACAAGATGTGAACTGCCTTATCAAGGCTCATCAATACAGCCACATTAGTAATGAAGAGATCCTGATCCCTTGCCACCTAACTTGATCATCTGTGCTAGCTATGCCACTTACAGCAGTACCAACACAGCTTTGGTTTCCCAGGCCTAGAATTACAGCATGGTACTGATGGCCCACTGTGTCTAATCACTGCAGCCCCTTTTATCATGAGCTTGGGAAACAGCATGCATACCCCATATCTTTTAAAAAACAGACAGACTCAAAATCACCATGCAAAATAATCCCACTTACCAAAAATAACTTAAGCTTTAGACAAAGACACAGAAAAAATTGACCAGTAAAATTATTCATTAAAGCTGTTTATCGAATGCATCTTCTAAGACGGTATCAGCTTACTGAAAAGTACTTAATTTCCTTTCTTTTATAGGCAAATGAAAGTAGCATAGCAGAAAAAGAACAGCTTAAACTGATAAAGTGCAAGGACAGAGCTTGTAGTTCTGAATCGCTTTTTTTTCTGGTTATGACCAAGATACAAATTAATGCATCATGAAAACAAGATTACTAACCTTGCGTCTCTCCTCAAAGAGAGCACTAATTCTCGCCCCACGTAGCTCTTCTATGTGTGTGTGTATATGCAGTGTACATGACGCTACAGATTTCACATGCAGAAAATTGCATTAGCATCAGATAACACATGGATAGCTTCAAGTACAACAGCTTCTAATTCAGAACTAAGAATGAGTATTTGACATCTTGTCTGTTTTACATCAAGTATTAATTCAAACTGATATTAAATATCAATTGAGCAAATAAGAAATATTCCACCTTCCTCCAAATCTGTCATTTCTAAATCCTTTGACCACCTCATTAGTACTAACATCGTTACGTAAACAGACATTACAGACAATACGAATGCCAGCCAATGTACAGGTAATAAGAAAGTCTACATAAATCAAAACAGAAAGAGTATGTTAATAAGGCAGCTTATTAACACCAGAGTGTTTGTGCCTCTTTTGTCAGGTATATTCAAACAATAACTTAAAAGTGCTTAAAGCATACATTTAGTATGCCACTTCAATCTTTAATCAATCATGTTAATTGCTAAATCTGATAAATATCTGCTTTAGCAGGTTTAACAGACACTGGCATACAGAAACACCAGAACAGAATGAAAGTGACGGGTAGGTAATGACTGCTCAACAAGAAAAGAAAAATCCACTTCGGGATTCTGCAAAGGCACTGTCTCCATGGGAGGGTGACCTACTCGGCAGGCCAGCTGGCTTTCTCAGGCACTGAGTGCCTTTTGCAAGTGCAATAAGGACTGATCTACCTGATCAAGGAGCAGGCACGACAGGCTCAAAAGAGTCACTGCTAGCACTCCTCAGCTGTGAAAGCTGTGCATGGCATGCAGCTTTGAAGCCACGGGCACGTGTACAATGTAAGAGAAAAATAGGGGTGGGCATCCATCTTGTCAGGATTGCTGAAACTAGTGCCCTTTCAAGTTCAGGATCCTGTTTCCAGGTGCAGCCAACCCAAAAGAACTTGAAAAGGCACGAGCCTCTTTGTTCTGCATCTGTTCCACTTCCCTTCAGCAAGGAATGCCATGTTGACAGTTGTCACAAGTCTGACAGCAGCTTGATGTCCAGTTGAGCCTGCTGCTGCACCTGGCACAGAAGGGGAAAAATGGAAGGACTTCTTGGACTACTTACGCATTTCATTGCATCCTACGCTTGTGGCATCAAAGCGCATGGACTAACTCAAAGTGTGTTCAGGTTATCTGATTTAACTCACAGCTCCTGCATCTGATCTCATAATCACCAGCCATTAACCTGCATGTGAAAGCCATGCAGACATTCAGCATTTTATACTGAAAGGGAACCAACAGTCTTGTTCCAAAGTAGCAATATTCTGTAAGCAAGATGCAAAAAGTGAATAAGTGACAGTAAACTAAATCATAGAATCATATAGGTTGGAAAAGACCTTCAGGAAAAAAAAGACCTTCACTTCTCCCATCACTTCAGATGCACAGATGTTGTAATTTATCAAACAATTCCAAAGATATTCTGTGTTTTCTGCCAGCCATCAACACAAGGGGTTTTGGCTGAACTGCAGTTTTAGAGACAGACGCAACAATTTCTGCAATGGCATCAACTACTAAATGTTAGAACTAGTTTTACAAACACAGACTGCAAGCATTAAGACTGTAACAGATCCTTCAGGATGTATATTCACTTTTCCTGCAAGTCTTTGTAGTTTCCTGCAGCCAAGGATCATAAAAGAACAGTATGAGCACCAATTTAAACTAATTAATCACCATCACTGCCTGCCCGCTATGAACAACTCTCAGCTTCCTACATGCACCCTAACAAGTTCCATCCTAACAAGACTGCTGAAGCACAACTTTGCAAAACCGGTATCCAGTGCACACTGCCACGCAAATCTGACACGCTTTGGTTTCTGGACACTGGGAGAAACAAGTTCTCTTATGAAAGACAAGCTATTATGAGTGCTTCAAATCAGACTAGAAGAGATTTCCTTCAATATTCTAGGAAATTTCACTTGTTTTTCCGGTGATGTTTTTGGTAATTTTTTCCCGCTCTCAACCGTCATTCATACCAAACCAAAAGCTTCTTCCTGTCTCCTCCATTCTTCCAAAAGGAAGTATTTATAGCATTCAGTGCAAAATACCATGGTTAAAGACTGCAGTCGCAGAGTTTAAGATTTAGATTCAGAACCTGGCTGAAGGGGGAGCTCTGGAAGAACTTTATTGGCCACGGATTTGAGAAGCCAAAAAGCAGCAGCACAATCATTTCCTGCCCACCACAGGTCATAACAATTTTCTGGAGAAAATCACTGCTTCAAGTCAAACAGCTGCCATTGAGCTCAAGCCTTTCCTTTTTCTTTTCCAAAGTAATGCCCAATACGCTTTCAGCAATAGGACTTCCAGCAATCAGCCTTATGCTTTAATATGAAAAAAATGTGCCTTACTTGTATTTGGAATGTGTATAATTTCACCTTTCAATCACACGACTGGGTTTTTGTCTGCTAGACTGTATCCACGACCACACCACAGTTTTCCTGTAGAGGTGGACTATAATCCATTCATACCTTAATCTTAGCAGTGATAAGCAAAACAGAGTTCCTGAGGTTAATCAGTATTTGCACTGTGTTAGTCGTTTATCTGTAAAGGCATTACAGCGCATTTATGTAACAGCAGCACTTCAAAGGGGCCAAGCTAGGCTACGTCTCCCTTGGCTAGGTACTAACACCTGTATGACAGCCTCAGAGTTTAGCACCAAAAAAGCAGTAACACTTCACACTATGCGGTTAACGGGGGGGGACACTGTGATCAGCAAGGTGGTTTGGTTTTTTTTTTTGTGGGGCAGGTGAGGCTCACCCCTTGCAGTCTGGATGTGCTAAGTCCTACATTTTGTGAAATGGGGGAAATGCAACTGCGTAACTCAGTAGTGGAGGACTACTTTCAAGCTCTCCTTTGAAAACAGAAGGAGAAATAAAATATGGCTATCCGGTAAGGGAAACAGGAACAGAAAGATCTTCCTAGTGAAAACCTTCTAAATTTAAGTTTGCCTCATCACAGAAGCACCTACCTGAAAGGTGAGGCACACACTGTCTCTCAAATGTGAAATTTGGTCAGCAGTGATGTGTACACTACTGCTGCTAAAGTTGCTGCCTTTGCAACTATTAATGATGGGATTCTTCAAGATGCACAGGACCAGTTAAGACTCACTTTACTACAGCTCGACATCCTGTAAGGATCACTGTCCAACTCTGTTGGTTCATGCGAGGTTGTCAGCTCCTCTCAAAAGACAAAGAGCCTTGTGTGGGAGGGAAAACTACCAGTCTGGTGGGAATAATACCCACCATAAATTAGGTTAATAGTTTTACATTCTCTTTTAGTTAAAACATTTACTTTTTCCCCATATTCCTTCAGCTTCAGAGAGAGAAACCATGCGTTCCAGAAGTAACAGTGCAGAAAGCCCAACCAGACCAAAGCTGTGCCAACAAAAGCCAAAAGGCCACAATAAAGAAGGTTACAGTGGGAAAGGAAATGTGCAAAGAGGGCTGAAGGAGAAGGACGATGTACCCCAAGCCAGCACCATCCTAAGAAGCCCTCAGGCTGAGAAACAACAAAGAAGTTCTTTCAAGAAAAGAGAGGACCTCTCTCGTGATGACTTGCTATTTCTTCTTAGTGTCCTTGAGGGTGAATTACAGGTGACATTGTCTTATTTCATTTTCCAAGTTAAAAGATTCTTCTTTTTCTTTTTTTCTCCACTCTACTGCAAACATATGCTGCTTTTCTGTTAAGGAAACACCCTACCTAATTTGCTGCAGGAGGACAAATATAAACTGCAAAGCATGTAAAAAACACAAATTATCCAGATACTAGGAACAGGTATCAGCACAAAAAGGTGATCTTTACACCTCCCCTAAATGCAAATAAAATTTATTCACTTGTCTGTATCACACAAAAACACCCATGATCCACTGTGAATGATCATGTAATTCCCAAAGCAGAAAACTCAAAAAACTTTCCTGTTATGCTGTTTTAAGTATTTTGATTACAAAGTATTTGCACTGTAAAAATTATATGGAGAACATTGTGGAGAATTTTAAGATCCGTTACGTAATTATTTCTTATCTTCCTTTTCCTGTGAAGTCATGAGCATTACTCCAAATCAATCAGTACATGCCAGGTTACCAGAAGTAACTCACTCAACATTGTTCTAACATCTTTTGTCAGCAAACCAAAATATCCATTTTATTACCCATAATATCCAGAATAAGTATCAGGCGCCACTTAGCTTGCCAGATACTGGATTTTGAAGAAAGAAACTTTCTATCTGGAAAAGGAGCCAGCTCGCAAGTGGCAGATGATGCCCGTCCTGGCCAAACATAATTTCAGGAAGTGGGAGCCAGATTTCCAGTGAGAAGGGAGGAGATATTTCTGTGGCAGGCTGATTGCACAGAAGTAGTGACAGCCACTTAAAACTGCTCACAAGCAAAGAGACAAGCAAACTGGCCAAAGCAGCATCAATGGTTGTATAACATGGTTTCAGAGTTTATTGCCTAGACAGCACCTGGGTAATTCCATTCTTAACAAATGCATATACAGTTACAGGCTGTGTGCTAACAGAAGTGCTTAACAGAACACACATGCATTACAAGTGTCTTTTGATAGACATACCAATCTTTGCGGGTGTAGTTTTCTACAGAACATTTCATTATGAGAATGGAGCAATTTCTGTGTTTGTGTAACATTTTTGCCCCCTGCTCACTTGCCCTTTCTAAATTTAGATTAAAATTCAGATGTCACACACTCATCCAAAACAGTCCTCTTTTCCAGTCAAAAAAAAAATATATATATATATGGTGTGTGTGCGCATATATATGTGTGTATTACCCACATCAACAGACACACTTCAGCTCTTAAGATTTAAAACAGGAACAGAATGAAATAAGAAACTAGAAAAGAATGAGTCTGACAGAAAAAACTTTAAATTGTGTCTGACATTCAAAAGAAAGCATTATAAATGAAAAGAGTGGGAAGTCACTTTTTATTCCTCATTTTCCACCTCCAGGAATGCCAAGTCAAATCTCTAAAGATCAGCTGACAATCCCACCATAATTAAGTTTCAAGGTTAGATGCCATTACCCTCTGATTCCAGACTATTCAAGGTGCACAAAGACCACTCTTCTAGCTTTTTCTCTGCCATGATATGGATCAGAAATGGATCCTCTCTCTCTAATTTTTTTTTTTGTAGCACTGCCACCACTAGGGATACAGGAGTGCTCCTGCCTACAGCAGTCAGACTGAAATTGTTACCCTCTCCTGATACACCCCCCTCTTTCTGATTTCTTCCCTTCCAGGATTAGCATGTCCTTCGTTTTGTTTCTGAGATCGTTGTGAGCAATGGCTGTTTGAGACAGTTGATGTGGTTGTGTCACTGTAATGGAGGCAGGGGGCAATTTCCACCATCAAGGGATGCAGGAGAAGCAGCTGGGCACAGCCCTGTGGAAGCCGGTGGCTGAGCCAGTTTGTTCCCCAGTGGAAACATTCAGATAAACAGATAGTCTCATGAAACAACACGATCATTGGAAGCGGGACTTCAAGACAATTAGCACAGTATTTACAGCACTTATCCTGTCTCCTCCAACTTAATGTCTATGAGTTCGTAACTTTATAGCAAGGAAGTTTTTTGTTTTGTTTTGTTTTGTTTTTGTTGTTGTTTTGTTTTGTTTTTGTTTTGTTTGTTTGTTTTTTAAAGAGCAGAGAGAATCTATAGACCATTTCAAATACTGCAGACACATACAGCATGTTTCTCCAGCATGGACTTACAGAGCAGTGCTGTATAATAGGAAGAGGTTATGTGCACCTGCTGGCTTGTGCAATCAGTTCTGAAATACACACATGGAAGAACATACTGAGAACATATCTGAGCACATATTGTATCTACTCTTTGGTAACAGGAAGCCATGAGATATTTTATAAGATTAAGAAAACAAATGCAGTGACATTAAAAAACAAAAGTATAGTGCACATTTTTTAGGTTATAGTTTTTAAAACGACATGACTTTTGGACACCAGATAACACAACTTTTTGTTAATCCTTACCTTTTAAAATACTTTTTCTTTAGCATGCATTTACAAATTGAGAATGCCATTATAGCAATTACTTCCAAGAAACTCGATGCTGCGAGGTGTTTGTTACCTGAGGGCATGTACACAAGTGTGTGCACATCTACATATCTGTAAGTACAGAAGGCACTGTCTCATACACGCATGCACACATACGTATACATGCACGTAGGCTTCTACTGCCAGCTTTGCAGGCAATTAATCTTGTTTTAAAGAACTGCCATTATTGCATGGTTTTGGAATGTGTTTTGTGAAAGGTCACATCCCCTGCACCATACACCTCCCAGCACTCAGCATTCAAACATGCTCAGCGCAGCAGCAGAAGTAGGCTACTCCAGGCTGGTTTAAACTACAAAAGCCACCTCTGCACCCAAAGCATACAGTATGTGCGACGCTTCTACGCTTCCAGAACCATGCAAACATCTCGCACTAAAAATTAAAAATCAGCTTCCAAGGTCACAAGTCACATTTTTTCTAGAAATTTTGTACTGTGAATGCTACACGCTGGTCCTGACACGGCATTTCGATCTCACTGCTAATGAAGTACTTAAGCATCAGTGAGGGTTCTGAAAATCCCGTGCTTTATGCAGGACTCGTAAAACAAAAAAAGATCAATGCTTCCCTCACGCTTTAACTGTCTCCATGTTACTCTTTTGGGGCACCTTACATATGCAGCTTTCTTCAAAAAGCTTTTTTTTTTTTTTTTAAATTTTGTTAGAATCAAAAGTAGAAAGCATCCAACTAAACCGTAAATACACAAATGCAGTTTAACAAAATAAAACCTTATATCGTCTTTCTGCAGGCTCAGGATGAAGTTATAGGAGTACTTAAGGCTGAAAAAATTGACTTGGCTTTGCTTGAAGCACAATACGGCTTTGTTACTCCCAAGAAGGTGTTAGAGGCCCTCCAGCGAGATGCTATTCAAACAAAGGCTGCACAGTGGCAAGAAGATATCTACGAAAAGCCTATGGGAGAGGTATGCATTGTACTTGTAACATTTAACCACAGTTCTCACCAAATTCAACAGAAAAGATCTCATTGACTTCAGGGGAAGAAAGCAAATGTGCTGTAGGTCTAAAACCTAACATGAGCGTAAATGAGTCCACTAATAAAAACAGGTAGCCAATGATCCTCACGTGTACTGCATGCTGGGGGCTACAAACACAGACAGACATGTTTATGCCTACCTCAAACTCTGATAATCAGCCCTCTGGTTTCGACACTTTTTTTTTTTTCCCCTCCAGTTATCCAAATTCCATGCTCTTACAAACAGATCGCTCGCCATTATCCTCATGGAGGTCATGCCACCAGTGGCTCATAAGGACACACGTGGCAGTCGTGTCACGGCCATCTACCTTTACATATCCCAGCTCCCACTAACCTTATGGGAATCACGGGTATATGCGATTGGTCTGAGTAATGAATTCTCACTACAAACTTCATCCAAGCAGAAATCTAATATTCTCACATTATACCGAAGTAGCATTTAGTTTAATTACTCTGTAGCAGAAGCCATACTTTCCGAACAGTGTTACATGTATTTCATTTCTGTCCTGTAATGCAAGTCACTGGATATTAAGCCCTTCATATCAGTACTGTTTTCTTTTCCCAAAAAAGAATTCCCACTCTCTCCTGTTGAATTCAGATAATCATTTTTTTAATATGCTGCTCATTACAGATAATCATCACAAAAAGAAAAGTAGAAATCATGAACAAAATTCTTCTACCAAGTGTTTTCCAAGCTTCCTGAAGAGAATCGTACCTTAGGATACAGAGTTCATTTCAGAGAAAATTGTCAGGCAAAAGGTCAGCACTCATTTCAGAGGCTCAGAGGTTAACATCTCTGGCTATAATCTGAAACAGATAAAACTCAACTGTGGAGGTTAATTTATTTTAGAATGTTGTGGCATTATGTCACAGAAACTTTGAGCACAAATGGAAATGATTTGAAGAGAAGTCCAAAAGAGTTTGAAAACATAAGTTCAGTCTGTTACTTTACATAAGTTTATACACGCTTTTTCCCCTCTTACACTTAATGGCAGAGAAAGGATTTCTAACACCACTGGATTTGGCAATTCCAAAAGGCAAAGGTAAACATCCTATGAGCAACTGAAAGGGTAGAAAGACCACTAGCACTTTGTATATCTTGGTAAACCAAAGGATGCCATAATTGGCAGGTATTTCACATTTTCAGTTTAAAGCCCCCCAAATGAAGTCCAAGATACATTTTGGTTTTGCTTGGATTTTTTTTTTTTCAGATGTTTATAAAAAACAAGGGAGAAGTAGAACCAGTCACAAAAGTATGGAAAAGACCATTTAATCTTCCCCATGCCACCACGACAATGTACCTTTGTCTTTGCCTACAAAATCCCTGCTGATTCCATTTCTCTAGAGCATGTCTCTCTCACTCTTAGCAATTTAGCCTTGCAGCCTTGAACACACAGGATCTTCCCAAAACTCAATTGAAAACACAATGTATTTCAGAATGCATAAAAGATTACTGGCATTTTAGCATCCTGTCACAACTCACTCATCTATCTTCAACTTTATGAAGTTTCTTGACAAATTTGGTTAAGAATACTGGTAAAATTTGGTGACTGGACAGCTTTACTCACTAGCAACAGGATTCACTGATGAAGTATAGCAAAGCAGAATACAGCAGTAATACATCTTCCTTTGCAAAAACTATGAGGATTGTCATAGATCAAAACCATGTCTTCCTTGGCTATGAGAATTTTTTTATTATTATTATTATTTTGAAAGCAGATGGGTTTTTAGGCAAATTTGCTCTACAGCTATTTCTTTCTGCAATCTAACAAATGCCAAATAAGCTTACTCATTCCACATAGTTCAGGATACAATAAATTGCTTAATGTTTAAAGGGGCATAAAAGAAAGGCAAATAGACTTTCCTTGGTTTTGCTTCTGTCTGACCTAGAAAGACCTGAAAAGGTTTTCCATCTTTGAATGGTTTACAAATTTAGATGATTGAGTCTGTTATTCATGAAAAACTCTGGCTTCAGATCAATTGCCACTTCTCTGGAATAGAAAGCAAATGATATTCAACATTCTAGTAAATACTGAAAAAAAAAAGCAAAAACATTTTCTCAGATTCAAAAAAAAAACTTCAAAAAAAACCCTCAGAGAAGGTGATGTAGTGAGAGAGAAGGAGAAGACAAGGACGAAGACATTCCAGAATTAATGGTGTCTTTTCTCAAGCTTGAAAACTTCATGGAATTACAAAGACAATTCTAGTGTATAACTATCCCCAGTCTCCAATTAGACAGTCAAAGATAAAATCTCTGGGACCTCACTGCTTGAAATTTGGTGAACAAGATCTCCTACCACTTTGAGAACTCCTCTAAAAGCAGCGAAATTAGAGGAAAGCCTATATTCTGCATCAATCAAGGATAATTCAAAATGGAATCCATTTTTAAAATCCCAGCACCAATTGACTAGAGGAACCATGCATTCTCACCATCCTTTTAACAAAGTATCTGACTAAGTATCTGTATCTGACTGCACCCTCACAACTTCTTACAAGTGTTTGTCATAACTTTCCAACAAAGACAGCTGTAGGGCAGCAACAGGTCACAGTCACAGGAAGAGATGCTGACAAGATGGCGTTCAGGAAAAGCAGACTGATATATCTGCATGGAAATTTGGCTCAGTTAGAGCTGAAAAAAGACAAGAGAAGAACTGTTCTGATAATCTCCAAAAATCCTAAACTCAGGATTATACATTTATACACACACAATAACCATGAGGATATTATTAACAGGAGTAATATTTCCCTAAACTTTGGATAAAGAAATGTAACTAGCTTGGATTTTACTACAGACCAGTGCCAAACACAAAACAGTCTAAAGAGAAAGACAAAAAAGTTCAGTTCCAATGTAATGAAAAAGAGACGCATCATCCTATTTTGACTTCAGACATGAGTCGGTGGCAAAATGTTTTTAAACGATTAAATTCCTGTGAATTTTTAGCATGCTGAACTATTCACAGTTACGTAAGACCATGCCTCCTATTTTCCATTGTATCGTACAGTATGTTCAAGTATTAATTCTAGCAAAAAGCCCATATGGTTAGCAGGAACAAAACAACAAATCACTTAATTAAGATTTTATCACTTCAATATTCCACAGAAGACGTTTATACTGCTGCTTATTAGTCCTCTTTGTGGTTTTTAGCCAAGAACTGTATATGCTGAGTAAATATGTGTGTGTACGTATAAATGGACATTTTTGCATGTGCACATTTAGCATTTGGACAGGGTAATTTGAGGAACAAGCGGCTGCTGGAGGACACTCCTGTGAGAGGATCTCATGCTAGCAGGGGTTCACACGATTGCTCCCTCTTCTCTGCTGGATATGTGGGAGTCAGCAAGATCTCATGGGGAAAATGCCAGAGTCAAGCTTGCCCCTCAGGGACGTGCCCTTATCTCACACAGGGACACAACAGAGCTTCCCAGCAAACCGCACAGAGGCGCAGCAGCCCAGCACCAGACCTCTGCTCATTGCTTGATCCCGCAGGGAGGGAGAGGCATGTCCCACAACATGGCACACAAGTATCGCATGGCCAAATGCCCGTACCCATTATGTGGCTTACATCCAGTTCTCAAGCGTCTGCATTAATCATGGTGTGGGATCTGCCATCTCTCCAACTCTCTTTTCCAACAGCCCCCTCTACTAGGAGGGGAACCCAGTGTCTCCTCCCTTTTCTCCTGAGTATAATCCCAAGCTCTCATCTTCACCATGTCCCCAGACACAACACCCACACATTGCGACTGTTCATGGCAGAACCGATTTGACAGCATTCTAAAAAAAAAGAAAAAGAATCCAAAATGCATTTTCTAATCTGAGCAACAGTAGTGAACCACAGCACAAAAAGCAGCTTCAATGCAGCGGCTTACCTACCTGCCTTTCTCATCCTTTCAAGTATGCAACTCTCCCCAGGACTCTCACCCACATCCAAATTCCTTATTTCACCTCCCTGCCTTGTTGAACACACACCTCACCCATCCCAAACACCAGCTTGTAACCCAAACTGCTAATCTCACCACTACCAAAAGCACAACTGCAAAGTGAAAGGCACTGGCATTGCTCATTGAGAACCGCAAAATAAAAACCTGGAGTTACTACCTTTCTTCCTGCATACATGTACTACTGCTTGAATTAACCCCTTACAGCCATTCTACAAACACTCTAGAGCAAACAAAATATCCTGAACCCGTAAAACACTGCTGGCAGGTCCCACATCCTTCACACCCAACTGTGCAGAAGCAGAAATATTTTCTATTTAGTTAATGTTGCTTGCATTGATTAGTTTGACAAATCCTCATCTCTATTAGGCATTTATATGTTGGGAAAGAGGAGTCATTTGATTTACGACCAGTTTTTAGCCAGAAATTTCACTTTGTTCTCTTATGATAACAATTTACACATCCCCTCAGATTCTCACGTGCTTTCAAAGCAGTGGTCCTATCTATATAAATGCATGACTTCATTTTCTTAACCCCATCTGTGCAGGCTGCCTGCCAAAACAAATTAGAACTCCACACCTTCACCTTCTTCCCCACCTGACCTCACACTGAAGGCTGAGACCAGCAAACGTCGTCATGCGAGGCTGATGTCCAGTTCACATCAATTTAAGCAAGACGGGGCCATAGCTGCAAACAGCACCACAACAGAACTTTATGGAAAAGCGTATGGCAGATTGCTTTCACAGGACAGCATACATCCACCCCAAAGTGTAGCCTTTAAAGCCACGGGATCAGAAAATGAGGCGATGGAGTTTCACGGATCTCTGCAACAGCTGCTCCAAAAGCACCCTCTAAAATCTTGGAGGGGGAGGAAGGCTGATAAAACACAGTGAAAATTTTCTCTCTCTTTCTGGTAAACTAGTAGCTGAACAAAAGATTTCAAATATTGAAATTCTCACTTCTGGTGGAAGAAGAATGTGGAGAAACTAAAAATAGCCAGTTTTCTTCAACCCAACCTTTTAAGGCAATTCAGTTTTCAACCCCTGTTAAAACATGGAAACACAAGACACGGAAAACACAGCCAATAGGTACTGAAAGAAGTGGCACTTCTTTATTGAGAAAGCTTGCATATGCAAGGGTTTTGATAAGAAATGTTTTCCTAAGAGAGGTCCTACTTCGGATTCATGTTTCCAAAAAACATTGACCTTGCAGGAGTAAAAGTGCACTAATCACAGTGAATGGGATGAGGGCATGGAAAGTCTTAACAAACTGCTGTAATAGCACCATAAGGCAGCTGAAAAGGACAGTCACAGCTTTCTTTATATTTTTAAGATCATGCATGAAATCAGCTCAGGTGTGTTGCAACAGAGAAGACTGATGACACACGCCGAAAGAACAGGCCATCTTCAAAGTGACCATTTCTGATGGAATATTTTGGACTCAAACCACCTTCAAAGCCACGTCAACAGTTCTTTCTTACTTATTCATGTCTGTGTCACCAAAAAAGTTAACAATGATTTAGGAAAAACAAACGAATATTTTATGCTTAAAAAGAAGCTGAGGTAAGCAGGGGGAGACTCGGAAGCCCATGTGTAAGTTGAGGATATTCACGGCCATTCCAGAAACTCGTGTTTAGGTATTCCGGACCTTCCTGTCATTGCTTCTATCAGTCAAACTCTAAATAAGCACGAAGAGAAAAAAATTAATCATATTCCTTGGAACTATATTGCCTAAAATAAGCAGTGGCCCTAAGAATCTGAAGTCCCAGTGTGTCTTGCAGCATGTGAAATTCCTTGTGGGGGAAACATTGGAGAACCAGAACCAGTCTTGCTTCCCACACTGCCCATTTGTGAATTCTTTCCTATTAATAGAGTGAAATACTGCAAAGCAGCTCAACCTACTAGAATAGACTGTGGTTAAAAGCAGCCAGCGCTGGGTTCTGCACTGAAAATTTCTCTTTTCCAAAAAGGATACGAGGATCCCCTTGTTGACCTAATCAGGAAGGCAGTCTCCTCAGAGGAAGAGGAATGAGCAGTGAACAAAAATTCTCATGAATACAGATTCTTCCCAGGTCTTTAGATGGCTTCCAGTGATCCCTCCTCAAAGTTCAGCTAGTTCAGTAGTGCCTAAGGAGGAAAATCCCTTGTGGTTTCATACACACACGCTTGAATAACTTGGTCACGTACTGAACTCAAAATTATAACGGAATCCTCAAAATGATAGTTTTTTCTCAGTTTGTGGAAATCATTTTGTTCAATAGCGTAACAGTTATGCCAATGCCTCTACGGTTTAGAAAAACTAAAGATGATTACCAAAAACTAAAAGAGACTATTTAAAATTAAAATGCCACTACATAATAATATTTAGAAGCTCAGCAGAAATCCTTGGAGAAGGGGAAGGAATTTGATGTTTAAAGTGTGTAATAAAGGTCCCACCTGCAAAGCAAACCCATTCACAACACGAAATTTGAGTAACAAAATGGGAAATGCCCTGTATTTACTCTCTCACTCCCTCTTTGGGCTATTATTTCTAAAAAGTATATGCATTTCTTTGAAACAATCCCACTGTTAAATAACAATACTCCCAACCATTTAAAAATTTAGCACTTACTTGTTCCAGAAACAGACTCATGTACAGAGTAAACACAGGAGATAGAACCAAGAGTGGAAAACAATCCTAACACACATTTGCTGTGAAACCAGAGAAAAACTGCTTTTTGATCTACCTCTCTACCCTACAAAGATAACTCAATACTCTCATTTCCTACAGAACTAGAAATAAGATTGCTAGCCCTGTTCAACAAAAAGTAAGGCTACTTCTATGTGAAGCACAGGCTTCTTCTGCCAGGGCATCTATTTCTCTACCAGAATGATCAGTGAGAAGAGCACAGCTTGGAAACAGCAACTGCTATTAGTAGCTGTTGAGGATCAGTCATGGCAGGAGGAGGAACAGAAGGCGACTGAGGGTCCTGCAAAACAGTACCTTAACTAATTTTGCTAATTTGTCAGAATTAGATTGACAGAATTAAATGACCTTTTCCAAACAGATAGCAAAGGACACAGCCGTCAGGCTATTAAACACACATTATATTATTAAACCTCTCTTAAAATCTTTTATTGATGAAAGCCTGAGTGAGTATGAGTTTCAAAAGACTTCAGGACTTTTTGCTTTTTTTGTAGCTTGATAAAGTTGTACAGAAACAGAAAGAAACTCACAGACGAATGCTGGAGCAACTTCTAATGGTAGAAAAATCACACAGACAGACACTGTATGAACTAGAGAAAGAGAAGAGGAAGCACAGAGAATACATGGAAAAAAGTGATGAGTTTACAAGCTTACTGGAACAAGAACGTGAAAGGTAAGGTTATCTCTTGCCATAATACTAAGAAATACCTGTAATTTAACATAATGTCTGTGGATCTGTCCACCTTCTGCATCCACTAAAAATCAGAAATACTTACAGAGTCATATTTTGAGAGTTCAGCTATAAAAACATGACTAATTACTCCTAAGTAATGGTGGCGTAGGTCAGCAGGTTGGCAGATTCTTCAGCTCTGTTAGAGAGCAACAGGTATGTTACACTACAGAAAGCAGAGATACACAAATGTGTTAGAAGTTACAACCACATCAAGCAGGTGAACCTTTCAGCATGTTTAAGATGTTCAGTGTACACTACTGTATGTGAGTAACAGAACATGAAATGAGGCATGCAGCCCACAATGGCAGAAGACAGACATGACGAGAAGTAAAAGATGTTTGGACAGATCACAGAAATACAGAGAGGGAAAGCTTTCCATAAATTAGGTTCCTGTATCACGACTGGCATAAAAACCATAAATAGAACTTTTTTTTTTTAAAGTGCAACCTATAATCACTGTAGCTTGTTTAAGCACAAAGTGAGGGTTTCAACACCAGTTCTCAGAAGGTCTCAGAAGCATTTAATGTCATTTACTGTCTTTAAAATTTTAATCCATGACTTCTCTGAACCTGCAGTAAAACTGAATACATCCTAAGGGGGAAAAAAAAAAAAAATTGAAGAGCATTTCCTATTCCCTGGATAGCTACTCCAGAAGATAGGAAAATATTGTCTCTGTTTCCTTTCGCTTAGGAACAGCTTCCAGATGGAAATGTTTGGGTGTGAGAACGTCAAGCTTATTCTAAACTCACATTATGTATGCATAGATAATTCTTCTTCTGCTTCGCCTGTGTAACATCATGTTCCATGTATTTTGGCAGCATCCACTACTTTCACCCTTCGCACTACACCTCTCTCCCTTCAGGTCTGTCAAAGATAGCGCATATGCTTCCCACCAAGTACACAGCCATATTTATGGGCTGCAATCAAAGAGGCTGGGCGAAAAAATCCTTCACTTGTCAAAAACATGTATACTGACGCGGGCAAACACAAGCACAGAACACAAATACACAGAAAAGCACACACAGTCCCCCCACAAAGCGCAGAACGGACGTTCTTCTCTAAGAACTGTTTTTGTGAAACATCATCATATCAGGAACCAAAGCCTGAGATGAACGGAGGTTTTCATCTATGCTGTCTTTTCCTCAAAAACCAGGAGATACTCATCTCCTAGAGACAGAGCTAAACAACTACAGTTGCTAAATGTGGCAAAATGTTACATCAGGCACATGTGCTCACACAGCCTGAAAAGCTGCGCAGAAGGAAAGGCTAAGCATCATGATCGTATTTTTTTCTTGTGAAAACAGGGTAGACATGAGATTAAAACTCTCTTCCCTGCCCCTCCTCCATATTCCCCCCAAGAAGACCGTAAAACATTTACCACCATTATCTGCAACATTTAGTCTATCTGCCTGGAAAAATGAAAACAACAAAAAGAAAATAATACTGAGGTGCCTAATGAGACCTTAGAGGATGTAATAATAGATTTCAGATTAAGTCTCAATTTTTGTATTTTCTTTGGAGGACTTATTTTATGTGGAAAACCTTAAGGGGGTGTGATGTCACATATTGAGCTGATTCCAAAATGTTTGCCAAGTAATGTCGCCATCAAGATCTCCACGCAATTGCCTGCCATAACAAAAAAAAAAAAAAAAAAAAAAGAAAAGAAAATGCTCAGCAAGTTAAGGCACAGCTCCTTCTACATTAGCCTGCATGACTTGACATTCAGAATACACACCCATACAAAGCAAAGTGACCTTTTCTTCCTTTTCAAAAGCCTTAGTCTAATTGTAAATCTTCTCACGATGTAAATTTTGCTCTTGGGCTTATGTGAACAAATAAAACTATGAGAAGTTTCATATATAAAGCAATGACAATGAATTTTTGCTTCTCCCTGCTTCAATTCCATTTAACAACAAATTGTACAGAAAAGCTGTAAGCATTCAAAGAACTTTCTTCTTTTTTTTCAACAAGAAGCAATATTCTCCTGTAAGTGTGTAAACGTATACAACATTCCCAACAAGATTTCAGTTTCAAAGCTGAATCCTGAACTTCCATTCAGTTAGTCAAAAATGGTGTTTTATTTTATGAAAGAGCAAGGATACAGTATATGCTAAAGATAACTTTGAAGAGTATGGAATGCATGCAAGCCAAACAAGGTACCTGAGTAATACATGATTACATGGTCGACACAAAAAAAACTTAGATGTTATGGGACAGTGATGCTGAAAACTACTGTTGATTGTAAGAATAAAGAAACTATCAGTCAGATCCACTCTTACATAAAACTGAATATATTTTCAAACAAGGAGGAGGGAAAGCATTTCTTCTTTCTTATGTATGCACTCAGAATAAAACTGATGAATTCTTAAATGAAAACTTTAGTGATGAACTAATTTATCAGATGATCATATGTTTTACAAAAACTAGGCAAGCCTCTATCTCTAGTATCTTTCTGCTGCATTACGCTCTCCGTACATGACATTTCTCATTAAAAAGTTAAAAGTTAACTTTTAACTAAATTATTTTAACTAAATTTTTAACTAAGTTATGTTTGGATCATACAAAATATTAGCAGTCTTCACTGATTCAGTAAAAACACTTCATTTCAATCATTCAAGAATCCCTTTGACTTCATGGCAAGGCAACAAGACTAAGTTTCACCTAAGCAACTACACATTGTCAGATCCGGGAGTTTAAACTTAAGACTAATGACAGCTTTCTAGATATAAGAATGGACTAGCATTTAATGTTAACCCTTCAGGCACTTTAAACATTTTTCTTGTTGCCAGCCAAAACCACTCCTCCATAGTCTTACGTAGGTAAGAGATAAAAATAGGTCTTCTGAGCTGAAAAGTCTCAATCTCCTTAGGCCCATCTTAATAGGGAATTAGTTTCTCCAAGTTTGGAAGAGGAAGAAGGGTCATTTTGCTTATTTAATTTGCTTAGCAATAGACGTTTACCGGCAAAAGAATGATAAAGCCATACCATCTATCATTATATTTATTCATCTTAAGTCATATATAGTTTTAAAGTGTAGTGATAAACCCCTATCCAATAAAGAACAGTTTTGTGGAGAAAAGGAGGCCAATGGGCAACAACTGCATAGGTCTTCCCTGCACTTTAGCATGAGTTGTACTTGAGATGTGTGCAGATCAGACGGGAACAAACAGCACATGCATGGTAGTGTGCTAGAGCTAAGTCTAGAGTCTGTAAGGGAAAATCTTATTGTATCACTGGAGCATAACTAAACAGCAGCACCCAAACTTATCATTACAAGAGCTCATATGAACATAAAACTCCAGAGGCTAGACACATGAGGTGCACCTGAAGAATCATGGCATAAAAGCCACTGAGCATGTTTAGAAGTTCTTGTATTTCACGTTTTGAGGACAGGATTAAGGACTAGGAAAAATACTTGCTTTGTCTCTTGCAAACCTACAAAGCTAAAATTTGGCCCCACATAATCCTTTCTTCCCAGCTTGTTCCTCAGTCCTTCCCCACCTGTCATTTTCATTTCTCCTTTTCCTCACACCTCAGTTTTGCCATTTTACTTTACTTCAATTGCACGTTCAGTGCTAACAGCACTGAAAGAACTGCAGTGTTTACAAGCAAGAATCTATTCCAAGACTAAATGTCTGCAATCAATGTAATCCAATGTTCAATGATGGTACTTGGAAAGAAAAAATATGTCAGCAAGTGCATTCCATGCCCCCTAGAAGGATGCTCCCCTTCACGAGACTCTCATTTTTGCTCCTCTCCCCTTCACCCTCAAAGGAAGCTACAAAGGGTCAAGAATACATACATTCTGGATCATTGCCTTGTCTGATAGTATTTACGTCTCCTTTCTCACCAATTTCTCAGAAAGCATGTTTAAAAAAAAAAAAAAGACCTGAAAAAAACAGACAATTTTTAAAGATTTAGATTCAAACACAGATTCCACTGTATCTTCCCTGAGGATATACCTACTTGTCCAGATAGATTTATAAATATTCCATACTTTTGCAGTACAATTAAGTAATAAAAGTTGTTATTTTAGAAAACAATTTGCAAAGCTAAAATATGAAACTAGAAGGTGTTCCAGATAGATATGTTTTCAGTTTAAAAATATCTCATATGCATGCAAGTGTTTACACACTTACATATTACTCCCCACCCCACAAAACAAAAACAAAACAAAAAGTAAAGAAACAAAAGAGTAAAAATGATTAGCACTTACACAGTCCTTTTCCTCTGCAAATATCAAGGAGTTTTAAATATTATGTGAGCACAGTCATTCCCTGTTTTTTGAATACGCAAAGAAAATGAAGGTATGAGTGGAAGAAACTTATCTCTGCTCACAGCATACCTGAATGGTTAGACTGGAGGAAAGGAAGAAATCTCCCAATGTATAGGTGTGTCCCATCTTCAAACCTTCTATATACTATGGCTAGTACGTTGATTCTCAACTACAACAAAAAGTAAAACTTCATTATGAACACACACTGGTTAAACAAGTGACGTTATACAGAGCAGGAGAAAATAGTAATTTGCTAATGAGCAATGTATAAAAAATCACAGAATCACAGGGTTGGAAAGGACCTTCAAGATCATCTAGTCCAACCAACAAATAGATTTTAAAGGCAGTTATGATAAATGTCGCTCAGAGGAATTCAAATACCAGCAGAAAACTTCTCAGGTTGGTATAACAGCGATTAGTAAGACCTCTAGTTTAAGGATCATCTACTGAGAAAGATGAGTTTTTTCTATAAGGAAGAAAGTCATCGTAAGTTTTTGTTTTAGCACTGAATTCACATTCACAAAGGTCATATAGAAAATGTAGTCCAAAGAAGAAGAAAACAATTGTTTACAAATAAGATAATCCTAACATATCCTAAAATGAACCTTCCACCTTTTGCTCTCAGCAAGTGAAAAAGAAAACCAAACCAGCCAACCAAACTCTACTCCACTGCATCAGACATCAAGAAAAGGGCATTTTCAGTGTTAAGACAAAAGTTCTTATCATACCTATCTGAAGACTCAACATTCACCAAACATAGTGAATAGAACCTGACCAGCAGAAGTCTCAAAACTTGGTCTTTCTCATCTAACAAAACAACACAAAAGTGCCGTGGTTGTTGCTTCAGTTGCTGCCCCCCTCAACGTCAGCCAGTTAACAAAAAGTACTGTTGAGTTACACAGGTTAGAAGAGGTCTCTGGCCGTCTCTAGCACAACCTGCTGAGTGCAGGGCTAACTCTCCAAGGGGCAGTGACTCACTCTGCTGGTTACCTGGGCTCCTGTTGCAGTCTTTGCCATCCTCACCTGGAGACCCCTTCTCTCAGCTTCACTGTAGGCATCATTCAGTCTGGTTTCTGCCCTGTGTTCAACTGAAACAGCGACTGATACAGGCTCAGCGACCTCCCCTGTGGCAAAGCTCTGAACTTAACGCATCTTCACGGTCTCTGATTTTCTAGCTGCCTTGGACACAAACGAACTTTCCATGCTTCCTTGACATCTTACCTGCACAGAGTTTCTGTGACTCAGCTGGACTCCTCTTACTTGTCTAAGAGCTTCCACACTGTACCCTGTGTTGGCAACTTCTCATTGTCTGCCTCTACTCTGTCCATGGGGCCCCGAAAGTCGTATTCTTTAGGTCTTTTCTTTATGCATTCACTATCTGTGCTTCTTCTCACAGAATCTCAAATTCAGCCATGACCTCTATGTTGATGATTCTTAGGTCTACTTCAACTGCTGGAACAACAACAACAACAACAATCTCACCTTTTGTGAGCAACCTGGCATCACCTCCAACTTAATGAGACCAGAACAGAACTCGATCTTTTATCCCCCTGCCCATGGGTTCATCTTTGAGATTCTCTAATACCTCATTTCTTAAAACCAGGGTAACGAAGTCATGCTGTTTGTCACGCAGCCTGCCAAACCCAGGCCCATTTTCTCTCTAAGCCTTTCTATACTGAAGTTTCACAAATTCTTCTTCATAGCACCTCCAAGAAAAAAGAAATAGGAAACACAAAGAAAATAACCAACCACTGGCATCCTTCTGTTCATCCAAATACCGAAATCTTCTTCCAAGTCCTCACTTCAAAAGAAATTTTTGATCATTTTGTCCTTAGCTATTTCACCCCTCTCCCTACATCTCTCCACTGGATGTGCTGTCATTAAGGGTATGTATTTCCTCGTGTGTACCTTTACAGTACATCCTTACCCTCTCATTAAATGTTACTACATGGCCTAAACCCTCCATCACATTACAAATGTAGCACAATTAAATCATGTTATATTACTGTTCAGGTATTGATTGAGTAGGTAGGAAGTGTGGTTTTAGATAATTGTGCACTTTAGGTTAGATGCTTTTTTTTTTTTTTAAAAATAATGTCAGATGAAACTAATTGCTACACACAGTAAGTAGAGAGACCAATGCTTGAAAACCAGGATAAAGCATCAAGGAGAGAAGGAATCATCTCAGCTAAGAGGTGAAGTATGTTAGTATGTTGTTAGCATAACATTGCTGTACTTTAATTTGACACATTCACACACCGGAATAACAATATATGGAGTGCACAGCACTGGAAAATTCAATATTCTGTAACAGTGGGTATAATTAATATTTGCTGTTTTTCTTAATGAAACCAATTAAATATTATAAGAAGCAGGATCTTATCTTTACAGAAAGCTGCAGTAAAAATAAACACTGTCAACTTATTTATTCTACATGTTACCAGCAGTTTTTAATTTCATGCACAGTGAACTATTGTTATATATTGCATTGTACTCAAATGCAATCATTTCCTTTTAGCTTTCTGGCAACGCGTTATATATATTACATATGCCTGAGACTATGTCTTGCAAATTGTGAAATGGATGCCAGATCTCTGTACATTTGACCTCTTTCATGGGTATCTAGTGCTCTGTAGGTGAATAAGAGAGACCCACCACAGAAAACATCAGCATTCTTATTTTGCATTACACTCCAACGGGACAGTCCCACTAATAACACCACTGAGGCATGAAGACAAGATGCAAGGAAGTGATGCACACAGATTAATTACCTCATGCTCATACCTGAAAAACTATGGACCATTATACTACATAACTTTCAACAGATGTTGTGAAATCAAATTCTTGTCAAAATTCAAGTATTCAGAGATATATACAACAGTTTCTGTGCATGATGAAGGTTAAAATACTTTATCTTAAAAAAAAAAAGAATAAAGTCCAGGTTAGCAAAGAGATTAAAAAGATCAAAAAGGTTAAGTAAGGTCAAATTATGTTTATTCAAAACAAAGACTAAGGATAAATACAAATAGAAACAGGGCTTTCAACTCAGTGTTAATACAACTGAGAAAATTCTCTGGATCTATGGTGCAATTTTAAATTATTCCACCTACTGCAAATTAGCTGGCAGATGCAAGATCTAGGTGATAACTATTTCTCATGCAACTCCACCGACATGCATGGAATGAGAGAGAGAAGTGAGGCTCATGCTTAGTTTCTGTAAATTCTGAGCGCATAAGATGCCTGTTCACTGCTTCAGGCACTCCGTCATGACTATAGATCAATACTATCATTGCGTACTTCGAGGCGGGGAGGACACAATGAAAAATACCCTGCTATCCTATCTCCTCTCACCAGTGTGAAAACTGATGGTCGTTGCCACATGCCCTCCCTGCAAAAGGGAGGAAATTCTCCTGAGAGGGATGATCGTGGAAAACCACCTTGGTGGCAGCTCTAGTCAGCACTTTTAACCACAGAATCATAGAATTGCTTGGGTTGGAAGTGACCTTAAAGACCACCCAGTTCCAACCACACTGCCATGGGCAGGGTCACCTCCCACTAGACCAGGTTGCCCAAAGCCCCATCCAGCCTGGCCTCGAACACCTCCAGGAATAGGGCATCCACGACATCCTTGGGCAACCTGTTCCAGTGCCCCACCACCGGAGGAATGTATTTCATCAAGCAAAACCATAGCGTCACAGTTCAAAGGGAAAGATGATCTTTCTAAGCTGGCAAGTCTCAGAATATTTATGGCTCTTGTAAATCAACACCAACTCCATATATTCTGTTTGTAACCTAACCAGTGACCAGCACGGGTGATGAAGCACTGGCAAAATATGCTCATGGTGAGATGCTACCCTCAGTAATTGGGCACTCTCTCAATTCACCAATTCACATTTCCAAATAAGACGCAGTGCACTGCTCCACATACAGCACAGCATAACTAGTTTAATCATAAGCAACAATAGAAGCGGATGACTGCAACAAGACCTGTGACCAAAAAAAGACACGGTGCACTTCTGATTCACTGCAGGGTGGGGCAGAGAGAGAGAGGCAGAAATTGGCACAAGATTTTGTAATCGGAGTTTTAAAAGAAAACACACGACATCAGACATAGAGAAAAATCTATAAATTGTTCTGAGACAGAAGAAAAGTTTGACACTATCATAACCTTCCAGAACAAGTCATTGCTCTGGGAGAAGTTATACTCCTGTTTGAGTGTGGAGGAGGAGAAATCTCAAAGAAGTTAAGATCTCTCTTGTGACAGAAAAATTTAAATGACCTATATGTGCTATAATTAGTTTCATATCTTAAGAACAGGCAAGAGAAAAACGGCCATGAGAACAGAGAATGCAGGTCACACAACAGTTATCAAGACCTGTGGTCTAAATTCATAACCAAGTTTCCCACGGCATACTGTGAATTTCAATGCACTTATGCCCAGCTACAAAATCACTGAACATTATTTATAAATATTTTTGTATATCTACATATATATACATACATGAATGAAAGAAGCATGCATTGGAGACTGAAGCAGTTTAAGAAAAACGTCACAGCCTCAGTAAGCCTACTGTGCTTACAACAGTAATTTTAATCAGAATAAACAGGAAAATCAGTAGCACTGAATCTGCTGAGAACAGGGATTACTGGAAAAACTGTTAAAGACCAAAATCATCCTACATGATAATTTTGCTTTTCACATAAGTACATTACTTTTCTGTTTCTTGAGCCTGAAATGCATGCTATATAACCTTTCATGAAAAACAACACACACTTGGGACAAGGTAACACATAACCCACTTACTGTCCGAAGACCAAGCCGAGTGTGAAAACATCGAAAATGCACATTCAACATTTGAATCCTTCTGCTATGAAGAGCAGGAAAAAGCCATAGAATGTGTGGAAATACAGAAACAAATTAAAAGGTCAGGATGGACATACGAACTTTCTTTTTTTTTAAATTTCTGTTTCGTACTCCTATATTGAGGGGGGAAGGGAGGCAGTGGATGGCTCAGAGTAGGAAATGGGAGCAACAGGAAGATACAAGAAAATCCATTAGATTATCCAGTCTCATCCCTGTCACGGGGGGCTGTTCTCCACACACACTGTAGACAACTTTGCTTCTCATTTCAAATGTCCAAAATACTGGAAGGCCTCAATCCCTATAGAGCTATCTGTAAAAGATGCATTGTCATAAACAAAACTTCTATTAACTCATCAAGTAATTCTCTTTCACAACTCAATACCATCCCTCCTGGTAGAATTGTTCTTTCTTCAAAGATCTCCTGATACTTGGCTGAGACTGAAAACAAACCCTGAGGTACCCTTTTTGGTGATGGACACAGACATATCTAAGATCTGTAGCACGTAACACCCTGAGATGGGTGCTTGAGTGGCTTGCAGCAAGGTCTGCTACCTAAGAACCATTCTGAATGGAGAACTGCCCAGTCCTCTTTAGTGGGGGTCCAACCATGCACCCCTTGGGACAAAAACTGATACGGTAGCCCCTGACAGGCAGGACTTGAAGGTATTCCAAAGACTGAGCGGGCAAAGAGACTTTGCCAATCCCTTCACCCTCCCACAGTTAGTGCAGGGGAACACTAGCGGTAAAAGCTAGTGCGTGTACAGACACATTAACAGAAGGGTCCAGTACTAAAGGATCTAAAACCATCACTTGATCATCAACAACGTACATTTTCTTCCTGAAAATTAAGGAATGGTTGTGACGTCAGGCCCATGAAAGAAGAAAGAGGAGGTATTTTGCCACAGAAAACTTCTATTCTCCCGCAAAACAGGAAGTTAAAAGTGCGAAACGGACAGTCACTCTGAAAATACCCAGATAGCCAACTGGTTTGTGTCTGCCAAATTTGGCCTAACATCAGTTATCTTCTCCCAGACTCTACCTTTGCCAAGAGTGTTGGAGAAGGGAAACTCACTGAATGCAGAAACATGGTTGCTCTCAAATGTGTGTATGAGCTTGACTAGATATGCCTTGCACAGATCTGCTCACAGTCTCTGCCCAAGATACTCCTAGCAGCTTCAGTGGAGACAACATCAGGTTATTGCACTGCAAAAGAAAATCACTAAAACCACTCTTTTTAACAACACTATTTATTTGCTTGCCAATACCTTTCAAGTTACAAATTTTGGTTGAAATCCTGAAAACTGATAAAAAACTGCAACTTGAACAGAGCTCTTCACTTTTAAAGCCACTCAGAATCTTGCTTCTTATAGCCTATTACAAAACTCCTTAGCCACACAGCACTTTGATTCACATTATCTTCAAGTCACCGGGAAAAATACGGAAAGATGCTCACGATACTGCATCCCACAAGGTGTTGAATATTCTCAAATCCCATCCAGAATTACACAGGAGGAGGTCAGCTCCTTTCAAGATCAAGCCTTCACTCCAACCAAAACCAGGACTGTTTTACATCAGAAAAGTACTATAGATGGACAAATAATTATAAAAAAACCAAAGTTTTATTAGTAAGTTTCATGCAAAATCCATCTGGTCTTTTCAGTCTATTTAGTCAGGCGTGGATTTTTTTTTTGTTCTTATTTTTTACATGACTAGTGGAACAGTTCATTTGGATACTTGTATTACCTCTCTCCCATTTGTACCTATGTTTATCAAATCCAAGGTTATTTTATTCTAACATCAGGTGTGAACGTCAGAGAACAAAAAGGCAGCTCCAAGTAAAGCCATTGTCATGGTTTTGGCTGGGACAGAGTTAATTTTCTTCGCAGAGGCTCACACAATGCTGTGTTTTGGATTTTTGATGAAAATAGCGGTGATGTTTTTGGTTGCTGCAGAGCAGTGTTTACAGAGAGCCAAGGACTTTTTTGCTTCTTGTGCTGCCCTGCCGGTGAGGAGGCTGGGGGTGCACAAGGAGCTGGGAGGGGACACAGCCAGGGCAGGTGACCCAGACTGACCAAAGAAATATTCCACACCATATAATGTCATGCTCAGCCATAAAGCTGGGGTAAAGGAGGAGGAAATGGGGCGATGTTCAGAGCGATGGTGTTTGTCTTCCCAAGAAACCATTACCTGTGATGGGCCCTGCTGTCCTGGCAGTGGCTGAACACCTGCCTGCCCATGGGAAGTAGCGAATGGATTCCTTGTTTTGCTTTGCTTGCGTGCGCGGCTTTTACTTTACCTGGTAACCTGTCTTTGTCTGAACCCATGAGTTCTTGCACTTTTACCTTTCTGATTCTCTCCCCATCCCAGCTGGGGAGAGTGAGTGAGCGGCTGTGTGGCATTTAGCTGCCTGCCAGGGCTAAACCACAACAGCCATGAAACCCAAAGACGTTTTCAGGGTATAAATGACGAAACAGCGGCTTTCTTGAGCCATCCTTCCACTTCAGTCAAGTACAATCATTAGTGTCTCACTTGCACTTCCTTACACATTATGCTAGCCTCCTTCTTCTTCATAACCTGCGAGGGGAAAAAAAAAAGACAAAAACCAAAAACAGACGATTCTCTAGAAAAGGAAATAAAACCTAGCAGAAATGGAGACCTTACACTCTCCCCTCCCTTCAACTTGATTTGCATGCTAGGAAGTTTAGGATTATCAGAAAATTCTTAGCACTGTAAACCACATTCTGATGTATACATTTATGACCGCTAAGCTGACTTTTAGGGATGTTAAGATCTTCCAATTTCATTTTAGTCATCAGGAAATTGGGACATCGTTTATTCAGATGTTTAGACAATATTTCACATGTTTCTCATTTGAAAATTTTATCTTACGTCCAAGTGGGGGACTGAGAAGCAAGACACACTCTCTGAAATCCTAAAATTCTCCCTTTTTTTCAATAGTCTTGCCAGCTAAACTCTGGATGTCTTCTCATTCTGTCAGACAGCAGAATGAGTCAGTCTGTCCCTAACTGGCCTTCTAAAAAGGAAATTGAGAAGTTTGATGACATATTTGGATAAACACACTCACTGGATAAAGTTACTTAACTTTTTATATCACTTTAAGTTTGCTATAAACCTTCCAAATCCTTATAGACTAGATTTAAATATACCCAGTAAAAACTATAGATTATAAATAAACTTAATGAAAACCACTATATTAAAACTCAAAGGACCTTATAAACATGCTTGTCAAAGCTTCACCATTGTAATACAGTGCCACAGCCATAAATCCATATTACTAATTGCCAGTCATCCAACCCTTATTGAAACATCAGCCCTATATACATCATCGTTGGTTCAGAACCCAGTTTTCTCATGGTCTCTGAGCACAACGTAACAAACAAGACTGTAGCTCTGACTGAAGAAGCAATGAATAAAAGCAGAGCTTACACAGTTCAACTCTCCTGAAAATACAGCGAAGATTGTTATCATCTGTGTGCACTTTACATCTCCCTGACTGCAGGACCTGGCCTAGAAATAACAGATGGTTAAAATATACTATACTGAACCTACAGAAGGGCACAAATACTGAGCTTTTTTAGCCTCCTAAGCCCTCAGTTTACCAATGGGCAAGGAGTTTTAAAATGCCATTTTGCAAACCATCGTTTCTTGCAGCACAGCACATCCAACAGCACAGTGTGCAGCAATAGAGTTTTATTAAAGGAATGCATCTTACAGATTCACGATCCTGACCTCTATGAATTCCCATCCTCCTTAGCCCTGTATTAACTTCAGGTGCAAAGAAAGAGAAGAAGTCATTTGAAACAACAGAGCTTTTACCAGTTTAATGTATAAAACGCTTATTTTACGTGAATTATTTATCAGGCTGTGTTTCTTTTAAGCACAAGCTTACAAGCAAGCATTAACAAATTTTAGGATTACTCTGGTCTAAATTTCTTGTCTGTAACCAATCTTAAAATTAAGCCAATTTCATATAGTTTCTGACTTCTCTGCCAGCATTTCATTAAAGTGTATAGTTTAACACTTGCATATGTAAAGATCTGAGTCTTAAAACTACATACACAATCTTGCTCTTGGGTATTCTGATTACTAAATGCATAGATAGCTGTTTTTATGACACCCAGGAGGCATCCAGAGCATTTCTTGGAGAAAACTCAGAAGGATAAAAATAACAACATATACAGGAATTTGCAAAGTGCTTGAAGACAAAATTAGCATTTTAGCCACCTGACTACAAGTCTGTATCCATGGCTGCATCCCTGAAACAGTACCAAACTGCAGGTTCATGCAGTAAAGTAGCACTTCAGTAAGCAGTTGAAAAAATGATGCAGGAAGAAAGGGCTTAGTGTTATTAGACTATGGAAAGACTTTTGGAGTAGATGGAGCCTCTATAGGATACACAAACTTTACCCAAAATAAAACAAAAATAGGCTGTTGGTACTTAGGCTTAAAAGAAAGATGAAGTCTGTTCTTAGCAGAAAGTTGACAGTTGCAAGGGCATGCACAGTTGATGATCACATCATTTGGGGATGCAACCATTAAAACTCTGTATTCTCAGAAAAAAAAAAGCAGTAAGTTAATGAAGTTCAACAAGAAACAGCAAAGATCTGCCTAACAAAACAGCATTTCATTTAAGCAGAGTTTACAAAAAGACAGCAAAAAAAACCCCAAGGGTACAAGTGCTTCTATACAAATATAAGTCTAAAAATTCAAGAGAAATACTGGAATGTCTAGTTTCAAATGAGGGCATAAATAGAATGTGCTTCTCAAAGTCAGTGAGAAAGAAATATTCAGAGGAATATGACTATACTATTGATAAAAGTATTTAAATAAGACTGATAGAACTAATTATGCTGATGTAGGAGCTCTACAACTAAAATAAAAAAAAAGGAAAGCAGAAAAGCAGAGACTGAAACAAAATAAATGTATTTAACTCTGTAAAAGCATATCCAGACTCTCTGTGCGTTGAATTTCTTATACAAAACAGATGATCATATAAATGCTAGACTGCTGACCATGAATCCAAAATAACAACACTAACCAGAGAGTGATCAGAGGTAGAAAGGGGAGACGTAAGGGGAATCTGCAGTTATTTGCACATGCTGCATAAGCACCACACTAGAGTACAACAGAAAATAGCTATTTAAATAGCCTAATTTTTGTAAAGCATCTAATCATGAATTGTAGTAGAAAGAGCAAATTATGTTTTTGGTTTCTACTAGAGCAATGAACTGTAAATATTAGAAAGCCAGGGATGAGCAAGTTCTCAAATTCAACCTGTTAGAGCTAAGAGGGGTAGAGGAAAAACAAAAAAAAAAAAAACAAACAAAAAAACCCAACCAACTATGGTATTTAGCTTTAGGTGGGATAGATACATAACACTGACAGGAGCTAAAACAGTGAACTGCTTGAAGGCACCATGGAAACAATTTAACAACACTGACAAAGCAGATTCCATGTAAATGTATATCAGCAAACAAAAGAAACTAAAACACACTCCCCAAAGCCAACTAAACAAATTAACAAGTAAAATAAATAAAATATAAAGATATCTTAAAATGGGAAATTGTGCAAACAAAGATAACAGTCAAGAAATAGGAATGCTGGTATGTTGTAATACAACCAGTGGGAAGTCTGCATCCTACTCAAAGTGGAGAACATTGAATTGCTGTGGACATCCTTCTCCTCAGTGAGCAGTGACACACAAAATTCATTGGACTCGTTTGCCACTGCCTTAGCTTTCCTTTGTTTACTTATTTATTTATTTATTTTCCCCTCGCTGATAGCACTGGATTCCACTGCGGGGGAAACCAAGGAGGCTTTCACATGAGACTCGTCCTTACAGCGAATGAGTCCACAAAGCCACCTGGAAGTTGAACTGGTAATAGGAAAAATTTTAGATCTAATTTGCACAACACGGAGCAAGGAGCTTACTAGCACTTTACCAGGTCCAAACGGTATTTAAGAGTTCTGAAAAAGCTTGCATTAGGAACTGATGAACTACTAGCTGATGGTAACTCCTCCCTTAAGAAAAGCCAGAGGAATGGGAGACAGCACTAGTTTGTAAGAGGAGGTTCTAGGAATAACACAAGCAGAACTCAAGACCTATTCATCTGATTCAACAACTAATTAGAAGAAACTGTAGTAAAGAACAGACAGATATTTGGAAAACACGAAATATTCCAGCCAGTTGAGAGGAAAGCAGAATCACATGCCAAAAGTCTGCTCTCCTTCCCCATCAGTCCTTAAACTGAGTAATGCTTTGTCCTTCTATCCCCCTGTTAATCCTGGTATCTGCAAGTGAAGCAAGACTAACTGAGCTCACAGCAGTTCATTTACCCCTTTCCCGGCATGAGTACGTTTTTCATGCGCCTTGACGTGCATAAAAACAAAACTCAAGGGTCTGACTAGTTACTTGCAATTGTTTGAAATAGATGTTTACAAAGGCCAATATTTAATTGAGTTTCTTATGGCTCTGTGCCTCTCCATCATCATCCTCCTATTTTCTCATCCATCTGCTAATTTCAAAAGAGATGTAAGAAAGAAACAGAGACCTCTAAATTATGAAATGCCTACAGGGTTCCTGAAAACAGATATCCTTTAGTGTCCAGGATATTAAGCAAGAGACCAGTTTGACCCCAGTAAAAGCACACTGCAGAAAAAACTTTCATCCTAACAGGCTGGAAAGCTTAGTAGCCTGCACATTATTGGACACTAAAAAAAAATCCAGCCACAAAACAAAATTCTGTAATTCATTTTGTTTCATTATTCAAACAGCAAATAATGCTGGTTTTACACACCTTACAGAAACAGCTGCCTATCCTTACTGCACCCAAATGAAGAAATAAAATCAGAGTGTCAGTTTTGCTATTGCAAAATCTGAAGATTTGGAGAGCTGTAGAAACACCACAATCTTCACTTGTTCCTTCCTTTCTTTCTAAAAATCAAAGAATGAGATGATAGGAATTCACGCACAAGTCTCCTGAAAACATCTATGAAATACTGAGCCAAATTTTCAAGAAATAAGTACTGGCATGTGGGTTCATAGCTTGAAAAGAGCTCAGACATGCACCTTTCACCCTTTTACAGAACTGCAGCCAGACTTCCCAATGCATTCAGGCGTGCAGCAGGTCATAACAGTAATGGGGAGATGAATGAAGATGCTGAGATCACTGGAACAGCTAGGCTTTTAAAAACTACTTCCAATAAAGCAGAGCATTCCTGCTTCCAAGACGAGAGGGAGAGGCTATATGTTTTTAAAAGAAAAAAAAAAATACGAAATGTATCTTCAATTATACTCAAAAAAGCTTCAAGAGAACATATCATAAGTCCTCTTCAAGCCAATCCACCAAAAAACGCAATAAGGCAAACTGTATACAGTGAGTGTTTAAGAGACTGAAACCTCTTCAATCATGAGGAGATAGGGGTCCAGTCCAGATTGGATCCCAGTAAAAGAAGACAGAGCATGAATACAGAAAAAAATCCTGAACCATGTGAATACCAAAACACCTCCTCATAGCTCCCAGAGCTTTACGTTAATTCTTTAAGAAACTTCTCATGTTATCTTGTTTATTCAGCTGGTATAATTACAGCAGGAAAAGGAAAAACTGATCATTTGATGTACAACACTAAAGCAGTCGTTACACTTCCTTATTTAACACAGGCACTTCACTTTTCTCAGTTTTAAAGGGAATGATGACACAACACTAAGTCACTACTGGTGTCATGTCTTACTCATTGTCATTGCATTCAGGACAAATACATAAGACAAGAGAGTTCTTACATAAGACAACTACGCATTACAGTTCATAAAGCATATACTAAGCAGACATTCCTGTGAAAGCACTGTGTATTGTTTTTTTTTTCTTTTAAAATACATTTATTCTATTTGATCCTTCTGACCTCAAGAACTTCAGTTCTTAGTATTAAAATAATTCTCTCTCTTTTCTTTTTTGGTTCTTGTCATCAGCTCTATAAAGAGATCTCATTTTTGCCATCATTCTGACAAAACACATATTTTTGGTTGCCACCAAAAAGGAACCTAAGCTTCACCTCCTGTTCAGATAACGTTCCTGCTTCTCCGTTTATACAAGACATTATGGGTATATCGCCTCACATTTTAGTAAGCTTACTTAACCTGGAGCAAATTTTGCCCTGCCAGCATGCACGTTCTCCTCTCCGCTTTTGGTTGTAGCTGTAATTAACATTCAGAAACAAAATGTAAACTTTGTTTCATGTTTGACCTTAAAGGTGTGATCTACCTTTAGACGTTCTCCTCTATAAGGCAGTGACTATGTTCAAATGTCTCCATTGCGAGGCCGGCACCTGAGCTCCCATCGCTGCTCGTGGGAATGTGGTCATGATGGTCCACTCAACTGACTGAGGAGAGGTATCTTCATGTGGAGTAAAATCCCACTCCAAAAGTGGCTGCTCTGGGGCAACTCAGCTAGGATCACTACTCCTTTCTGTGACTTTTATTTGCACAGGCAATTTGAAAGACTAATCTTCACTGGGCTGCTGATTACTGTTGTAACACAATCATCCAGAGCACGGTTTCTTACACCTCTCCCTCATGTACCAGCACTGACCACTGAATCTGACCCAGCTTAACAATTTCACATCTATTGAGTCTTCCATCTTCTCTCAACTTTAATTCTCCTTAGGTTTGCCTTCTCCACAACCTCTTCAGCTGGCTCACCAGCCAACTTTCAGCTTAATCCTGCCTGGCATCTAGAAAGCAATGGCCCACTTTCTTGGTTCTCCCATCTTGTTCCTATCCCATCAGCACCAGCTCACATCACGCATTTGCTTCTCCCTCTCTCTCATTCCAGCAATCAGGGAGTTTATGTTCACACGTGCAGTATTCCTTAAGTGAATGTTCCTAGATACAGTTCCAAAAAAAAAAGTTCTTCTAAGGTATCTACTACTGGATCTAACATAATAACATGGTTCACACTCATAGTTATGTCTAGACCCCAAGTATCTATTAGGAGCTATGAGATCCAAGGGTGAAAAGAATTCATATATATATTCATATATATATGAAGTTGTATGATCAAATTATACTCCTTTGACTTTATCTAATAAATCCCTGATTTACTTTTACAGCCTGATCAGATTTCTTACTGTTCTACCTCTGTTTACACAATCAGACTTCTCATTTCAGTTCTAAGAAGGAACAAACACCATTTTTGAAGAAAAATGCAGGAAATGGAAAAAAAACAAGCAGCAAAATCCCAGAAATATGTGGAAATTACAGATTTTATAGAAGCCCAATAACTTCTGTTCTGCACTCTGCATTTGGAACGAGTGGAACTTGGCTAGCAGATATGCAACGTATGGGAATTGTGTCAAGTCTCACAAGGACACATTTGGCAGTAAAGGATGAGACGGTTAGGAAACTGGTGCTAAACGCGCACAGTTGAAAAAGAAATGTGAGAATTAAAAAAAAAGTTCTTATGTTACTGTTGCTTCTTCTCTTTATTCAAGTTGGATATTCCTATTTATCAGCAAAGGAAAGGAAAAACACACAACCACTATTTCATGGGAAGGGCAAAAAACTACAACCACGGTTTGAATTCTAACCGTTTAACTAAGTTTAGAGCTACAAAACGTGTTTACATTAAAAACCTGAGCTTTGTTTGAAAGTTTACTTTATAAAAACTCTGAGTTGAGAAGCTAGCAGAATAAACTGTGTATTATCATTGTCAGTGTAAATTACAGGTCTTTTGCCAAAGCCCACTGCAATGAGAAGCTGGCCGAGAGCCAAACGAAAGTGAATAATTTAAAAACACTCAATCAGTTACGTTCTGAGGCATTTTGTTTAGTGTTTAATAAGCTCTCCAGGGATGCTGAAATTACTGAAGCACATTGTCTTGACGTGACCTAAAATGGTCCTCTTTCGTCACTATGTTTTTGGGAATTTGACATTAACACGTTAGATGAACTTAGGTCTGCGTGTGTATACATATATATATACGTACACATACACAGATACATGACCAATTTTTGTACGCATGTACATTAAGATACATTTTACTTGATAGCTTTGAACATCTTATGTTCTTTATTACATTCCATCTTTAAACTGAAATTTCCATATTCAGTAAAATTTCTATACACATTTATACATTCACTCTTCCATCTACTCTCTCTGCAGGATTTCTTGTATTTATATATTAAGAGAGGACAATCAAATGCATCACACTCACAATGAATGTAGTGAAGGCTGTTCGGAAACTGCTCTTCAGTTTATCTCCCATTATATGGTAAAAGAGAGCTTCTACTAACATAAAAATGTGGTAACTCCAAAACTAAAAATGTATCCAGAAGTTTGTGTTTCTTTAATTGATTATCGGATTATGAAACTCACTTTCACCTGAAGTTTCTGAATCCAAGAATTAAGGAAATTCTGCTGAGCATTTAGATGCAAAACAAAGACACTGAAATTGTTAACAGTCATTGCAATTTCTGAGGACTCGGGCGAGCAGGAAAAAAAAAGAAAATGATTTTTCTGAGATCAAATGAATCTCTTATTAGAAATCAAAATGATGCATTACCATAGAATAAGTTTTCCTGCCTCTGTTTACCCCACAGTTTGGTTCCTGTGCTTTTCTTGGGCACCCTATGTCAGTCATTGTCAAGAGTCCTGATAGTATGCTAGAAAAAGTGTCCTAACACAGCAGTACCTGGGCTCTGATTTCAACTTATACCATTATTTTTAAGCTTTATTCAGGACCAAAAGGTTGGGTCATTTCATATAAATACCTTTTAGCATATACTGTGACTGCTCATTGTACATGGTTTCCTTTATTTTGCATCTTAAGAAATTCAAGACACCACACAAACTATAAGGAGCAAAAAATACCGACGCTTCTCAAAATACAGCATTTCACCAGCTGTGCAGAGGAGAGGTGCACAGACTGGCGGGTTCTCCATACAGCATGATTTCTTGCTGCACAGCTGTCCTCGTCCTTTGAGACGCCATTCACGCTTGTTCTGCTCTAAAGGCGCGCATGTCACACAGGCAACATCTGATTCTCGGGAACAGGGTCTGCTCAGCTGCAGCTCTGCCACTATCTCAGCCTCCCATTCAACAGGGAGGACGACAGGCCTCCTGGCCTCCAAGTACAGCTTTTGTTAGCGGGATGGAGCAGCCCTAGCGAAAGATGGCAAAAGGAAAAAGGCCAGGTGATGTGTTCTGGCACGTCATGCCCAACCCGTGGGTCACAGACTGGCTCTCCTGATCTAAAATGAGGTTTTGGAAAAAGACATTTATCAACCAAAAGCCTCAAGTTATCGTCAAATGCACAAACTTGGGATGAGGTCTGGCACAGAGTTACAGCTTACAGTATATAAAATACACACCCTGCAAGTCTGTAGTTTAGCTGTTGTTCTTGTAAATTGTACTGGCAATACACTGCCTGAGAGGAAGAAATGACTGAAATTGCGAGAGCCAGGAGACAGCAAGGGCTCCCTGGTGTTGCTGCATGCCGTTCCAGACTCTGTTCTTACGCCAGCTTTGGTACCTGCGCCACACACTGGCAGTCCCTCTCAAAAAGGACAAGTAAGTTTGACCTGTCACTTCTGACCAAAAATATAATTTAGGAATCTGTTAAAGTGATTTTACCATTTTTGTTCTATTCAGATCAAACAAGATTAGATTTTGCTAAGCTTTCTGCCTATAGCTTGTCTTCAGTTTCACAGTATCAACAAACCCCACGAAGGATTACACGTAGAAAAGGTTAGGCTACACTCCTCAGCTGTCTTTTTTGTGTTGCGACACTGAGCACTGCTGCATGTTACTGAAGTGAGTCAAAATGGCACAGCTTGAAATCTTTATACTTTGGTTGTTTGATAAACAGGAATTCTTACTGCAAGCAAAAAAAAAGTCAAATGAAACTTCATCTCCAAAGATAGCGATCAAGTAAGAAAAGCTGCAGTCTCTATACAATGAGTTGCACACAGCAATACGTGTTGCATTTCTCTCAAAAACAAAAGTACATCGCACACCTCCTTTTTCAGTTTCTTTAGCAACGTTCTGAAAAGCCGGAAAATCTCTATCCACAATTATCAAAAAATGCTAGGAAAGATTAAAGTGAATTTTGCAAAACTTATTTTAGGCAGCTTTTTTGTTCCCAACTACCATGTCTCTATGAAATGGCAAGGACCATGCTTGCCGGTGCCCTAAACATATATAAACAAATATGCAAAAACAAAATAAGGATGTTTTCAGTTCTTCGGAGGGGGAGGGAACAAAGGGGAAGGAATTTGCAATGTTTATTCCATGAAAGGAGAAAAAAAAATATTTAACCATAAATGTAAAATCCCTGATCTGGTGACCATAATCTCAAAAGGTGAGTTTATGTTTCAATTGCTGTCATCTATTTACATTGTTGAAATATTTCATTCATTAGTCTACATGGAAGCTATTTTAATACACTTCAATTTCTCCACACTAATTAGCTACTATTCTAGGATTTTACATCATTTGAAAACACACAAACAGTTTGCTTAAAAGGAAACTGTATAAAATACCATCAGAAGACATTCTAGACTTAAAAAAACCAAATATTTACATAGGATCTCTACTCTAATCACGTTACTTCCTTTTCTTATATTTACAAACCTTAAATTACCATTTGCAATAAAGCCCTAAAAGCATTAGATTCGTTGTCTGTTAGTTTACCCAGACAGCCCTTCAGAGCATGCAATTCTTAATCATCTCTAGGCAGAATTTCAACATAGAAAAGAATCTACAAGAACAACAGCAATCTGTGCAGGCTGGGGAAGTAAACAAGAAAACTGATCCTCAAGACCCACAGAAACTCATCCCTATAGAGCAAACCAACAGAGCCTATATTAAATCCTGGAAAAATGACTCCAGTGACACTGAACAAGAGCAGCAAACGATTTCAAGAGTTCTACATCCCAAAGAAGCTCAAATCTACCCCTGTTAAACATCTCAGCTGAGAGAACATTCCCACCTTCTTGGCATTAGAAAAGGCTGGCTGAACCCAAACACGGCCATGATTTCCAAAGCCAAGTCAATTTATGACCCTCCTCAAAATAACTAGCACCCACCGCTGTGTAACAGCACAGGTAACACACAGAGCAGGCAGGTCAGCACCGATGAGTCACGCCACTGTGACTAGTGGGGGTAATCCTTACAATGTTAGAGCTTCAGACATCTTCCTGCATCCTGTGGAAAGATGCCTTAAGTGAATGAAGAACAAGGTTTTGGTAAAGAAAGTAGGGAGAGATGAGATCACTCCCTTTCACATTCTGGGTGGCAAATCTAATGGGGTTTCATATCAGCAGGTACAAGGTCTGTAGCTGAAGGAAACAGACTTCTAAAAAACTATAATTCTAGCGCAGAGAAGTCAAAGCAGACTAGGATCAAAAACAGTTTCTTCCTATGCGTTGTTGGCAAGCCGAACAAATATATGACAGCTAAATCTTTTCAATATAGAAAGATACTCAGTTCTGCCTGCACCAGTAGTTGAGTCTAAAATACAGCAGTCTCCCGAAAATGGAGCACCAGATGGATTTTAATTCAGGCAATGGAACATAAGCCCCTTCCTGCCCCACTATCCAACTCTTGCCACAAATACCCAAAGCAGCTCTTGAATTAGTTCTAAGGAGCACACTTGGCCAAAATTTTCTCAAAGACTGATGTATTTGCAGATCTTGAACATGAGTTACAGTCCACCCATACTTGAACTGATTATCTATCTGAATTCTCTACAAACTAGATGGAAATTGGGCACGTTTTCAGAACTCAGAGCTACACATCTGCACGCAGCTTTTTCAAAGCTCCAAAGATGTGCTTTAAGCAGTCGATAGCGCATAAAAAAGAGGAACTGTTCATAGGACAACCAACTGCCAGGTCTACGGGAAGAGCAAGTCCCTAAAGCTCAGCTGATCTGGAGAAAGCTATGTCACTCTATTAGAAAAAAAAAAAGACTCCTGGTGGCATAAAAGACCTTTTGGATATTTCAGCCTTCAATGAGGAAGGAGTGGCAGCAGCAGCTGGCTCTCATTCAGCATCCTTTGTATGGGGATGGAAGTAACAGGGAGCAGTAGTTACCGTTGAACATGAGAAAAGCAAGGGATAAACGATGAGTTCACTTGTGCTGCAAAGGTTGTTAGCATTACACAACAAATAACGCCACGTGCACGCGTGCTCCATGTCCAGCAGGCAGCCTGCACGTCTGTTTGAAATTTGCTCTTCTGCAGGACTCTTGCCAGTCATGGCACACAGACATGCTGCAACCCTCTTGCGTAAAAAGGCTGTATGAATCACTTGGAGTTTCTCACACCAAAAAATGTCACATCTTGTGACAACAGTTTCATGGCTGTGGAATACCATGATGTAAGAGCCATCGACTGACTCTTCTGCCACCTGACAGTGGATATTAGTTGATAAAATTTTAACAAATACAATGAAGCAAAAAGCTCTACCTCATCCATGACAAGTCATGAGAACATTTTATGCCAGTGCAAAAGCCAATTCATGGAAGAACTCACATCGGCTGAAGGGTTTATGATACAAAATGCAGTTATCTCCTTAATGATTATTTGCTCACAAATTGAAACCCAAACAGAACACCAGAAGGACCACATCTCCTTAAATGAATCCTACAAAACTGACTCGTAATTAGGGAGCAGGGCCCCAAGCCTTTGTCCCATCTGACCTGCATCACTCCTGTCCACATAATTAGTCACAGGATTCTGCACGTATTTAACCTATTCCACCGAAGTCAACTTACTGGAGAGAGAAAAAAAAAAGGGGGGGGGGAGACAACTGAACGCATTTACACTTAAGTCAAATAAGAAATACACAAGTTACCAAATAGAATATTTTTAAAAAATGGAAAAAAAAAAAAAAAAAAACAGCTCCCCCCCTCTCCGTATACTTATAAAAATGGAGGGGGGGGGACAACACAGACCCACAACCTAATCAACTCCACAGATTCCTACAAGTCCCAGATGCATTTCTCTGGCTTTTTGTTAAAATGAGTGACAACCAAAACAACATAAATAGGTTTTCTTTCACGACATTTGTTTTCATTCCTTTTGCCTACAGTATTTGTGATGTCATTTACTCTGGTAAAGAAACTAAAATACACACGGCTCAGATTTCTCAAGTTTTCAGGGTGTTAGTTGCTAACGCAGATTACTAATTATGGAGTTTTTAGAAGAAAATCTAGAACCAGCTTTTTCTCTCTCTTTGAAGTTTAACACTGCATACTACTCTTTCCCCTCCTTTCCCAGCTTAAGTAGGAATAGTAAAGCCTCTGTCCTTCTCCCCAGAATAAGCTACATTTGCTGGCGTAATGCAACCAACTTAAAAACGAGCATTTCTTTATAATCACCTGTAGGACTTACCATCTCAAAATTAAATCACTAGACCATAAAATCCCGGAGCCAGAAGAGGTCACAAAGAAGAGTGAACAAATAAAAGTGTCATCTGGTCCATTTTCCTTTCCTAGGCAAGGATTAAGATCTCTGAGGAGTACAAGCCATAACATGACCGATCGGGCTACGCGCAGTTGCTCAGTCACAGGGCCAGTTTCCGAGGGCCACACCACCCTTCAGAAGAAAAGAGGCCATGCTTCTGAAAGCAAATGTGGTGAGGGACATTCTGATCAGGGTTGACTGATCATTTTTCGACAGAAAGAAAATAGGCTGCTTAAGTATGCTCCTAAACACATATTTTATATGTCAACAGAAGCCCATTTAGGACCAGGTTTGATTTTGACACTCCCAGCAACAGTCTCATTTGAAATTGATCATTTAACTCCTCGCACAAAATCAACTGAAAGAGCTACACATTTCCTGCACATCACGTACAGTTTGTGAGGCTGCATTTTGCTTACAATTGTGCACAGATGTGTGCACAGGCTAGCAATGCTCCTTTGACTAAAGTTAGCAGGTTACCTCAGCATGTACTTCACACTGGAAATGCTATTTTGGGTGATGCCTGTTTCCAGGACAGCTCTTCTTTTCACTAAGTAGTAAATCTTAAGTTGCATTAAGCCATAAACATTCTTGCTAACTCAACACGGTTAAAAAAAAGACAAAACCAAATATTAAAATATAGAAGGTTTTCAATTTTTCCTCTCTTAAAATGAGAATATGAACGAAGGCAGAGTTGTGTTTTTGCATCCAGATTTTCCCTCTATTCCTTGGCAAAGACGCTCTGAATCTCGCACATCACCTTCCACTCCCTCAGAGAGCTCTCTGGACAGGCATTATGAAGGAACTGTAAGATATGGGCTACCCATAGAAAACCTGTATAAAAGGAGCATGCATTTTTGTCTTTAAATAAATCAGTCCCTCAGAAGTTAAGTGTACCAATTATGTGGCTAACATCAGGGCAACAAATTTTCCCTTGCCTTCCTATTGCCATATGCCTGTCATTTTTTTTCCTACAGTTTCCACTCACTGTTTCAAACATATGTTGCCACTTATGTGCCAAGAAAGGAATCTCTGAATTACCCCCTTCATGTATGATGAAATGGCAGACTGAATGGAGCCAGAGAGAGCACCATTAGCAGTTATTCACACTTCTGTTTTCTCTTAACTTCCTCTTCTCCAAAGTTTATTCCTCCTGTGCAAGGGGATGTGTAACTATAAAGCCATCCATGACTCATGCTACAAAATATATAGCTGTAGCCATGCACTGGAGAAGCAATTTTTTATTTTTATTTTTTAAAGGCCACCTTAAATAAACTTTTTCTCCTTTCAGTTTCCAGATGGAGGATTCTTTTGTGAATCGCTTACCCAAGCATCAACACCGGTGATCCAACATTCTTTTCCTGTAAACTCATTGCTCAGTTTACCAGTGGTTTGCAGCCTCTCTCCCTGGAACTCCTGCTTCCCCGGGGTCAGCCTAGGTGCACACTTCACAATTTCAGAGCAGTGGACCTCAAAAAACATCCGTAGCAATATCCCCACTCGTTTTCCCCCCTCAGGAAAAGACCACAAACAGATAAAGTCCTGCACACAATTCTTCAACAAGGAAAAAGTCCAGTAAAAGATGAATGGAGGGAAAAAACAGCGGGCACAAATAACAAACAAGCAAGTCAACTTGATGGCTTAAATTCCCACAATGCTAAGGAATTCATTCTCCTGAGGGTGGTTATTCTGGCACCCTGAAAACCTGGCTGAGCAACTGCCCACGGGGATACATTATCTTAAGCACTCTAATAACTCAGTAGAAAAAAGCTATCAACTAAAATGGATGCAAGCAGCTACCATTCAACCTTGTTAACATTAAAGAGGGGTAACAGGAAGTTCGTCCATCAAGAAATATTTTCAAAAACAGGTTAAAAATAACCAAGCATTTCCAGGAGTCATTCAATGACAAACACAGCACAAAAGTAAGATGTGTTGGATAGCGTCAAAAGAAGTTACTCCTCCCCCAAAATCTTTCATGACACAAAAAATGTAATTAAACTAAAATGATTTTTTTTTTGTATGTGAGGAGACACAGACAGTTTTCAAAGGAAAAAAAAAAGTGGAACTACATATTTAATGCTAGAAAATTACTAAAATCAAATTACATGATCAGAGGCTGAAGAATTACTTTCTGCCTCCATTTAAATTCTCAAGAGCATAATGAAACCAATAAAGATGCAGTGCCTGAAACCCTTTAACCCTTTTTTTTTTTAAAGTGATTAACAACATCCTTACAAAATTAAAGATCTGTTGGTGCTAAGAATGGAAACTACTGAACACAACTTCTTTTACATTGTTTTGTCATTGAGTGACTCCTCCTGGAAATACTTGGTCATTTTTACCTGTTATTTCAAACATAATTGTTATCCTGGGCCTTTATGTTTGTAACTTCCAAGGTGTCCTGCAAAACCAACTGCAATTCATGCAGAGTAATGCTTTTCCTTAAGTCTCAGAGTAGTGGCCCCAAAGTCAAAGGATGTTCTTTTCTTCTTATTTATTTTCAGTGTTGTAAGTCGTTGCCCTTACCAATATCAACCTCACCGTCTCTGGAAGTTAATAAACAATTATTGTATTTCTTGACAAACAAACATAATAGCTCAAACTTCCATATTTCTGCTGATTCAGCAGAGAAAATTGAAGAAATCCACCACAACTTATTTCCATCACTATAAAGAACAAAAAGGGCCTCACAACACATGAAGTTATTTTCAATTCTAACTTTTTTCAAAAAGCTTATAAAGAAAAGGAAGAGTCAGCAGGGTAAAAGCAGCAAATATTGGGTTCCAGAAAGTTTTAAATGACCCTTTCAAATGGCCCGCTCACAGTAGTGAGAGGATGTAAAGCTCTTTGGCTTTTTTGCAGAAAAGGAATATTCATGTTTAAATCAGAGAGGCAAAAAGGCAAGAAAGTCATATGGCAAGCTCCACTGCCAAGAGAAATCCCCCATGCTGATGTTTTTCTACCAAAATCCAGGAAAGAAAATCTTGTTTTCCTAAACACGTCAATAACGTGTACATTTAGCTCTCCAAACTAACCAATAATCCTTTGTCCCAATGTCTGCTCCACAACTGGTACACTGATCAACGGGAAACTGGAAAACAAAAAGACACCTAACACGAATAAACTGTCAGGGAGAAAAGCCACACAGACAGACACACACCCAGACAGACACACACACAACCAAACTGTTTTCTAAACAGAATTGCTGATACGTAAAAGTAAAGCTAACTGGGAGGACCCTAAAAAACACTTATTGCCCATGCAATGGGTAACAGCTAGAACTTGCATTCATTTTATTTCATCTGAAATTTGAATGTTAACAGTATTAAGCCTACTGAGTACTCCATTGTGCTCTGTCCTGTGGATGAATGACAAAAATGTCTAAGAACTCAACTGTCTGCTGTGAACTAACATAAAAAAAAAAAAATACAGTGAAGTTTTAAAAAAGTCTTCACAGTGCATGCCTCCCTTCCCATTTGAGGATCTGCACACACCTATGTCCCGGTTGTCCTTAAAGTATCAAGGTGAATATTTTGAGGCCCTCACTTTCAAAATCAGGATCTTGTTTCAAGGTTTTATGGGAGCACTGACCATCTGGAATTGACCTGGGCAAGAATTGGGGGATTCTGTGAAATGACCAAATCAAATTTAATATTTCTGAGGACACATTAGGAAAGGCATATTAACAAAAAAGTGGCCAACAAGTTCCCACTCTCTAGCCTACATATCTCAAAAGGAAAGTCAACACTGATGGATGACTCAAACTGGTGCTTAATTCAGTCTGGGAGCAGGGCAGGATGGAAGAGAGGAACAAAATCCATAGCCTTGGGTTCAGTCAGACTTTTCATTGAAAAACAGTCCATGTGTCTAAAAGGTACACATACTCAAAGGCTGACTAGTAGTCTTAATTTGAAAGTTTGGTGCAACTTTACCCTTAAAGGCATGCATTAAAAGTATGTTAAGACAACACAGGAAATCACCTGTAGATCATCATAACATAAAGCTCAGACTTTTAAGTGTTATTTTTTTATTATTTTTTTAATGCAGTCTCATTTCCCACAGAGCAGGGACTTACCTATTTATTTTATTTAAGCCAGGGTTTATGGAGTCAAGCTTCGTTAAAACTAGTCTGAGATCACACAAAATACCAGCACAATCAATAAAAGACCAAACTTCGGTATCACTTTCATATACCTTGAGAATTATAAACTCTGTACGCTACCTTTCACAAAAAAGGTCTTACTAAAAACCAGATCAGTTCTAAACTGGGCTGATTAAACTTGCCAGACACATAATAGTAATTTTGTACATCTGGTCCTTAACAAGTGAATAGTTCTAAAAAGAGCTTAAATTAGCTTTGAAAGACAAATTTAATATTCCATAACCAAAAAGTTTCTTTCCAGTATTTTTTAAGTGGATCATTTTCCAATAAATTAAAACCACAGACTGAGTGGAAATTGGTCTGCCTCCTTCGAATTCATTAACAACAGGAATTATACCATGTGAAATTTCAGCAAACTGGTCTATAAACAACTCAGTAAAACTCTTCTGGCTCTTTTTGTTTGTTTACAGAAAGAAGGTGAACCCTTAACCAATTTAAAAACCTTATTTTCTTCAGTTACACCCTTCCCAAGCGAATTCTATCTCCAGTCAATTATTTAACCCCATAGTTGTTGGTAGGATGGTTAGGAAATGGTTAATTTTGCAAGATTACGTCTTCTATATGCAACTACCATTCAGCATCCCACCCTAAGGGTACAATCAACCAATAAAGACTTTGTTCTGATTATGTAATGCTTACAATTTGATATCCCACTTGAGAGCTCTTTTGGATGTAAAGACAACTGTAACATAGTGACTTTGCAAGTAAGATGATGTAATGCTACTCTGGAAGTGACTATGCTATAATGAAACATTTGAGCATGTCCAGTAAGAACCACACATCGCAAAAGCCAAAGTACATTTCAGTCTGAACCATTCAATACCTGGAGAGTTGTGTTTCCCTTTCTGATTTCTTTGCCTCAAAGACTTTGAAGAAAACTGTAATTCTGTCTTGTGGCTAACATTGATACAAAAAAACCCCCTTCATTTGAAGTTAAAAGGTTATTAAAAAATGGAATAAAAATAACAACCCTCTCCCAATTTGTATTTACGAATAAGAACGTGAAAAATACATTTTCTAGATAATTTTAAGAATGCACACACCCAAAAGGAAGCACCTATAACTTAAGAGTTATGAAGGTGTTTTGACTTGGGATTTACATTCAAATGTTGTAAGTGAACACATAACCAATACATTTATTGCTCATCAAAGCAGAAACACCAATAGTCTATGAATATCCCAAGACCATGCACACACAGTTTTAAAAGGTCTATGGCTTTATATAAATAAGCTTTCTTATTTAAGGACAATGAAGGAGCATTTTTTGAAAAAGAAAAAAACTTACCAGAAGCAACACATCTAACATTTACTATAAGAATCACACAATGAAAAGCAAAATTCTGCTATCACCTCAGTAAAATCCTTTCTGAACTCAGATTAATGCCAAGTGAAACATCCACATCTGAGGCTCTCCGAGGACCACTTTGTGATTCTGGAGCTCTTCCCTTTTGCAATGACATTCCTGAAGGAACCCAAGTGTGATCATAAGCTTTCCTTCATTCCAATACAAATGCTAAAAGTGTCCTTTAATCATTCCTTCCCAGTCACTCCACTGCACATTAGTATCTTCAGTATGGTCCTCCCCACACCTTCTAATAACTTACTCATTGATTTTCTTGAACATGACACAGGAAAACTAGAATTCCACCTGACAAATATTAGCCTCTTTTATGGCTTTTGGCTCCTGGATGCACTTAAAAATCAGAGATGAGCAAAGAACAGCACAAGAGGAGAACAGAAACATCATGTTAATATATGGTGAAATAGTTGGAAAAAAAAAATTAACAGGATGGTAAGACCTACATGTTTCTCCTGCAGTTCTTAAAAGAAGTACATTTTATACTTGCAAAAGGATCCACAAGCATGATTTCCATCTTCCTTTTTGTATTACTTAAGATACTAATGATATTCCCTGAAGCCTGTAGGAATTCACTACCAAAAATGGGTAGCTTTCCTGCTTTTGAGATATACCTAAAATAGAAAAGATGCTTCCAAGAAATCATTTCCCACAATAATGAAGTAAAAATAATGGTCAAAGTTTGTTTATATGATCCAAATTCTGTGACATCAATACAAGTGGAAAACATACTGGTATGGCATTTAAAGCTAAGATATCATAAACAGCTCTCAGTCACTTCTTCTAAAGAATAACTCACTGAAGAAATCAACAACCTTTGAAACTATGATCCATAAAAGCTCAGGAGTATCTACAATTCTTTTGTGTACGTTTACTTAGGCAAACTTTTCAGAGCAATTCCCAAAAGGTCAGGAGGGACTTCAGATTTCACTCCCACTGAGACCTTGCTCTACCCAAGCAAAACCATCAGTAATGGTTTCAACAAGCCTCTGAGGTACGAGTGTTTCTGCTACACAGGTACCTATCCCATCAAAACTGCTCCAAGAACTCCAACCACCCGCCACACTGATCACAGAGCAAACTATATATAGCAGCAGGCATGACTTGCACTGATTTAGACATACATGGATAGCTACAAGTTAAGGCTCCACTTACATTCCCAAGCTCCAAGGTCAAAGACATTTTATAACTCTCAAAAAAAGTGTTTATTCTTGTCAAGCTCTGTATAACCTAATATCACTCTGGACACAGTTTTGGCTTCTAGCAAAGTAATCCCTCCTATTTTGGTGGACTTGGATCCATGTATTCTCCTCTTTAATCAGCAGGAATACCAAAAGGACTGATTTTTTGTATGTGAGAATAGCCTTTGCTCATCTACTGTTGGGATTCTGAAATAAATAAAAAACAGATGAACAGCATAAAACAAAAATGCATCAAAGAATAAGAAAAATTCAAGTATCACAAACGCAATCATCTTAGAGTAGGAAAAAACAACTTTAATCAAATTTTATCAGGTCATCCATAACCACATCTTGTTTAACCAATACAACATAACTTAGGAATTCAGAAAATATATATTCTTTTGCAATTTCTAGTTCTAGGCCTCAGTTCATCTTATGTGGAATCCAGACATGTCTTTAGGTATTGCTATGAAAATTAAAGTAACTACTAAATGTTGTCATTTTCCACCAAAAGGTTGCAAGCAGTATCGTAAGTACCATATTACAATAACTAGAATTGCTGTCCTCCTTCTGCCCTTGCTACTGGCTAGAGCTACGCATATATCTTTGCCTATACACACATTTATATATTTATTTGGGAAAAACAAACAAACAAAAAAAACCCACAAAGATGAACAAATTTACCATGCTTAAAACTTCGTATTCGTAGGATCACCTAGGAATATGAAGGCTTATGGTATTCCATTGTACTATCCTTGCTGGGAAAAACAAGCTATGTTAAAATGATCTGGAAGGGAATGACCTGAAATTATATGCCCGTTTAAGAAGTCAGCTTGTTTAATTTTTTTCTTGAGTAATAACACAGTGTTTATAAGATAAGTTATTAATGATTATCAAATGTACCATTACATTTGGTAGCAAAAAAAGACACTTTAGGTTTCTTTTATATGAAATTGCATCAATACATGAAAGAATCCAATACATCTCTACGTTTAGTCAATTCTACACAGTACATTATGATCACACACATAACGTACACACAACTGTTTATGAACTGTAACAATCATTCATCTAACGAATATTAATCTTTGTATTCTGAGCTTCTGAGTTCACAGGCTAGAGCAAATAAGCCAGCAGCAATGTTCTGTCGGAATGCTTTCAACTAAGTTATCAAGGAGAAACAACATTAAAAGGAACAGAACAGAAACTTCACCCTAACACACAACTAAAAAATCGGTAATTGTACAGAACAGATTAAAAATAAGCTACCTAACAACCAAAAAAATAACCGAAATAACACAAGATAAACCAGACATAGAGCACTGGGGAAGGTTGCAGGGATGGTTGTTCAAAGAGCACAGGATTTTTAGGGACTAAAAATAAATTTTTGTCTTTGCTTCAAGTGCTAGAACAGAATTGCCTTAAGTCACTTCTTTGTGCTCTAGTATGATTTTCAAGCATGAAGCAATCTGCAGGTTATTCAAGCATTTACTTCATCTCCTGAAAGACTTTTTTAGTAAATAGTCCATCCTGTTGACATAACATCCAGAGACATGAGATCAATAAAAATGTTCCCAGATAAAGACACAAGTTTAGCATTGCTGAATTTAAGGCAATAGTTCTTAACGCTGACACACCTCACGCAGGCTGCCATAAAAAAGCCAAATTAATACCCTTTTGTATTTATTCCCCTTCCTCACTCAAGGGTTGTGTGAAATTTTTGTTGCAGACTCTGGAGCTATGGAGTATCCAAGTCTGCTAAATCCATTTCCCCAAGCCCAAGAGACTCCTTGAACGGTACCTGCTGTGGGCAATACTAACACAAAGAACTACATGGGACTACACACTAGGAGATCAAGAAATTCTGTAAATACTTTTCCAGACTAGAGGATTGAACCACACAACAAAGTCACATTTCTAAACTATTAATCTATCAGATAGCTCAGCAATTCTGAACCCCAAAGGGATCAAAGGTTTTCAAGTTATATTACATCGCTAGGAATCCACAATCTAAAATGGCCTACATGGGATACATTTACCTCTGTGTTATTTCAGTACAGATTCCTTGAACAGGTATCAAAACCACCAATAACTTAAAGTCCTGTGCTTTAAACAGGAACTAGTGTATGACTACTGAAATTGCAGAGAATAAGGAAAACATTTTAAAATGTATTTTTAGCAGGAATTATAAGAAAAATCTATCAAGGCTGAAAAATGTTTCTTATTATGCAGATTTCAGAACATAAATGGCAGCATCTAGAAACCCAATAAAGGGCCTGTGAACCCAACAGCATCTCTATTTTACTCAGCTATTGCAGGCAGCCCAACAAAAAGTATTTTCTCTCCCTGCAAAGTTTGCCTTCCTCAGCATCCAACAGTCACCCTTTTACTACCTTCCAGATAAACTTTCTCTGTCATCTACATATTCACTGGGTCAATCTGTAAGAGGCAAGAGAAGCCTGCTCAAGACAATTATAACAATGAAATGGAAGACAGATACATTTTGATCCTCAATTCCCTCTATTTAGTAAACACTAAAAAAAGAAAAAAAATGACAAATTTATAATTCCAATGTGTATGCTACAAACGGTTCCAAAAAACCTTCTTACAGTTCCTAAGCTGCATTCAAGCCCACATTCACCTAGGTGTGCCCCTCAAAAGCTTGTGCTCTCAAAGCTGACCAGGGCCTCAGGTGACTCCTGTAGAACTGGCAACCCATAAGAAATGCATTGAATGCTGAATTCCTTCAATCTGTGTGCTGGGCTTTGCAGTCCAAGGCACTGGTGGATCAGCATCACCCAGTAACAAGTGAAGAAACAGTAGACACAATGGGAAAAAAGCAGAAGAGAAGAGATGTTTGGTGGTATGGAGGAACTGAAGGGATTTGCAATAACTTGATCTACTTCTTTGCTTCATCTGCATCAAAGTCTTGGAAGGAGCATCCTCCACTGACACCATGTTCAGGTCATATCTGTGCAAAAATTTGCATCAACTTCACTCAAACCTGTGTGTTTATTATTCAAACAAGAATTAAACTTCTTAGAAAGGTCTGATCCATTTGAACACAGTGACTGGATTCACAGCTTAGGTTAACACATAGAAAAGATCTGAGACAGGGACTCATGCAGAGTCTGACTTGAAGCTTAAAATGTCTCACTCACCATTTCCCTGAAGTGCTACAAGAAGACTCTTGCTTTGACTGCATCTCAAACAAGATGGAGAAAGAAAAACAGGCAACTAAGTATACAGTGTCACTTCTTTGCTAAGGTCCAATGACTCAAGAAAGACATGTAAAATACGTGAACATGCGTGGAAGTAGAACATACGTGGAATTTCGCTCCCTCCAAGGTACATCAGCACAATAGTCTTCACATGATTACACCTCACTTGTGCTATTGCATTAATATTGAAATGGCTGTCATGCTTCCAGAAATAGCCCAACTATTTGCAGAACAACAACAACAATAACAAAAAACTCAGCACAGAATAACACTAACAAAACAAACCTCTGAGCCCAAGCTGTTTGGTAAAATACACTATTGTGCAGAGTTTTCATAGACCATAAAATGTTATCTCAATTCATTATGCAGAATAGATTACTTGGCTATACACAGTTTATACAAGAAGGCACACAAATTAAATTCCATTAATGTTTGTTCATGGCAAGCTCTGCCCCACGCTAAATATCTTTTTCACAAAAATTTATCTTGGTCCTATATACAACAAGAAGCCATCTCACAAGCAGACATGGAAAACTTGCCAGTTCCTCTTAGTAGAGAAGTCATTAGCAGTTACTTGAAGAGATGCAGTCATCAACTTCTCAAGCCGGCACCCAACAAAAAGGGATCTAATTATCCTTAGTATTTGGCTAGGAATTTTGTTTGTATCTGCCAAAATAGGGAGAATAATGGAATCTGCAAACAATAGGGGAGTTTGGGAAAATATTTCTTCCTGCTGCCAAAAAAAATTAAAAACACACAGTAATGAAGATATGAATCTCTTTCCATCCATGGTCCATAATAAAGACACATGAATCTAAAGAATGTTATCTTTAGAACTTTCCCCTGCTTCTCCCCCTTGCCTTCCACATGTAATTTATCAGATGTCAGTGCATTTCAGACTGCCATTTAGCCATAATGGCCTCCATATTTCTCTCTACAATATCCAGAAATTAATCTATGCATTAGGATATAAAACACAAAAACACTCTTTACTGATGAAATCTAAGAGACTGTCCACCACAATGCTAGGGAAAGTAATAAAGACGAATTGCACAAAAGAAATCTAAAAGGATGTTACCAATTCATGAAAGAATTCAAAAAGTGAGCCTTCTTCCACTGACTTAATGGCAAAACTCCCCCAGACTTCAGAGACGAGGCTGAGCATACGTTGGAGAAAAATCCTTGAAATCACAAGTTATTAAAACATTAAACATCAGATCCCATTTATACAAGCCACTAAAATTCAACTTCTCAATATTGTATGTGTTTCGGTTCTCCAGTATCACTTGCAAAGCTTAAGCAGAACCCCATCCAAAAAAGCAAATGGTTTTAAGTAATGTAAAATCCTAATATAAAAGCTTTGACAGTATCTGTACTTCTGTAGATGTGTATTTTTGGAATATGAAAGTAACCTAAAGATTTAGATCCCACGGATAATTTCAAAGCCCAAGCTTCAGCAATATCTACACGAAGGAAACGTGACTAAGAGCCTGATTCAGCCAAGAATTTCAATATATCATTAAAATCAGGCTTATGCTGAAGTCCTTTTTTTTTTTTTTTTTTTAAACAAAAATACACAGGACTATGTTTAAGTGCTTTGTTGAACTCAGGCCCAAGTTCTAATTTCCTTTATTTATCTTAGATAGAAAATGGCTAAAGGAAGGGGTCAAATGCTGCAATAGATAGGTTATGGGTTTAAGGATATTGGATGTGCTGCTATGAACTGCTATGGGAAGAAAAAGGAAAGAGAAGTAGTTTAACAATGAAAGTAACGGGAGGAATTCAGACAGTTTAAGATAAAGTCTAAACAACAGCCTCAGAGTCATTTAGTTTATTTGCCCCATCTTTTCCCCTTCTGCTTAGCTTCTGTCTTTCCAGCTTCTATTTTTTCAAGTCATATCCTAAGAAAACGTATGTACAAATAACAAAATAAAATGATAAGCAGACAGACAACAAAAACTACAGCAAAGCTATTGCAAGCAGGCTGCAGGAAGCAGCCACACGTTGTCAGGGGATGTACCAAATAAGGTTTTCATTTTGTCTCTATACTTTCTACAGATCCGCAGGTTCTTTTGCTGTCACAGTACTTGCAAATAGACCAATTCTGAACGACTCTGACTACTAACCAAGGAAACCAAATTGGTTTTCAGGGAGCAACGGAAAGTGAGACAGGCATATCTGCCTGTGCAAAGACATTCTTCCCCTCTGGTGAACTTCACCATGGCCAGGATTCCACCTAGAGATACTGGAAGACACTGCGAAAAAAGCAGTAAAGGAAGGCTTCTCAGACTCTGATATAAACAAGCTTTTCATGTTACAGCAATCCAAAGGCTGGAATTTTTAATCATACAGTTCCTTAACAGTGCTGGAAAAAGTACTGTACTCTGCCCTTTATGCAGCTGTGACAATGCAAGAGAAGGAAGTCAGGTCACTACATACTCAGCCGATGCTCTTTGATAAAGCGGTTTTGCAGAAGGTCACAGACGTGCACTTTCGTATCACAGAGGAGAATTAATTAAGAAACTAGAAGTTCATACTTTGGCCATCCCCAGATGCAAACAGAGACTTACAAACAGGAGGATTTGCATTCCCTATTCCCTGCTCTAGCCTGCCCCCAAACTGTAAATAAACTTATCACCAGCACTATCTGAGCTGTTTTCCTAGCATCTCCAAAACAGAACAGCAATAAGGATGGTCTTCTGTTTACCAGCTTTTGGGAAGTCGTCTTTCTTCAAAGCTGTTCAAAGGCTACAATAACTCTTTCATGTGGCAGAACAAAAATGCAGGCAATTTTCATATAGAGATAGATTGAAGAGATAGGGGATGTGCAGGTAAAGAGAAAGATGCAGGGGAAAAAACAACTAGAGAGGGAAGGAAAGAAAAAAATAAGTAAAAAAGAAATAAGAATCTTCATTCTAACCATTTGTATGAGTACACAGACAAACACACGTTTAAAAGAATGCATGCATATTTAACTTCTAGCTGTCTTGAACAGACTCCTACTTACCTGACTCCCCCCGCAACTTTAACCAGACACAGCATTCCCCACAGCCTGCTCTAAGACAGTCCTGCACCTGCAGCTGTCCTGTTCTAATTGCAGAGTCCCAGCAGAAAAGACGAGTCTGTAGCTGAATATGAAAACAACCTCATGTTCCCCATACCAAAGTCACCTTGAGGAGCTGTTATGTGATGCAAATGATCTGCACTGGTACAGTACTATTGAGAAAAGAAACTATACAAAAGTTAGTTCCCAAAAACTTTAGCTAAGCATCTGTACAGTCCAATTTTATCTAAAGGGCAAGCTGTTTTTTGTTTGGATTTGGTAACTAAATCTTCCTAGAATAGGAAATATTATGCTGGTCTGTCCGTCGGTATATTTAAATAAGATATTTCATTATCTCTGAAACCATTTTTTTAAGGGTCAGTATACAAGTATCTCACTATTGAAGAGATTTGGAAGATTTCTAATCAAGCACACAAACCCAAACTCCCTTAAAGACTTGCGAGGGGACAGCAGGATCATCCAGACACACAAGTAACACACTTCTGAATAAGCCCTGGCTCAGGCATGGTGCAAAGGGCTGGCTGAAAAATTCTACCTGAAAAACAAATATCTTTTTAAGACTACACTCACGGTAAATATGCACAAGGTAGCTAAGAGATGTCTTTCTTTTTAATGAAATAGAAACATTTTAATAACCATTTGCCTCAAACATAAGGACAACACCCCCAAATAAGTGAAGTGCATTATGTTATTGCATTCTGTTAAAGTACCCATTAAAACATCTGAAAAGGTGGCAGTAGGACAGCTTAAGCTATACCAAAGTTTATCTAAAGACTAAAATTCAAATGCTGCAAATAAATGAATTGTGGATGCATCTAATTTTAACAGAGCTGCACAAAATAGCATGGAATGCCCTTTCCAAGGTCTAATTTATTCATTAACACAAGAGGAGTTTATTTCATTAACTTAGTGGAATTTCAGCAACAAGTTTTATGGCTATTTCAGATATTTCTTCCACGTGTTCTCAGTGTTTATTCAGGGTGTACGCTGAAGGACAGGGAATATAAGAGAGATGTTTTAAGCTCTTCAATCTAAGTCCTTCTTTTTGGCCTCCTGCCTCTTTCCTAAATATTAAAACAAACGACTCAGTTCTTTAAGACCTCCTTACTAAAAATAGTTGGTTGGACTGCTTAATTGTGTTAGCTGAAACGCAAACAGATGAAAAGGAAAGGGTTTTGTAGGAAAAACATTGAAGAGAAAAAAAAAATTAGATTTCATCTGGCCTTCCCATCATCACTTGGAGAATTGTTTTGTAGTTACATCATCAGGAAATAAAATACTATCCTCTGTGGACCCCGACTCTTTACAGAAGGAAAAAAAAAAAAAAGGCTTGAAGTTCATATCACCCTCTAAGGAGCTCTGCCAGATTCACATTTTTCGTTATATTAAAGTTAGAAAAAAAAAGTGAACTCCCCGAGGACAACGTATTAAAGAAGATGCCCTGGAATACAATTTCCCCCGTCTTCGCCCAAACTCCAGGCGAAGTGGAAAACATTACAGCTAATCAGCTGGCAGCTCTTAACGCCTTCATTATCACTCCCAGAAAGGAACTGCCGCGACCCAGACCTTCCGCGCATTCTGCTCGGCCACGACCTGGCAGACACGCGGCCCGCCTCACGCCGCCCGCCTCACGCCGCCCGCAGCGCCCGCC